>JADBJO010000757.1:257357-262357 GCA_016801955.1 Conus betulinus | reverse complement strand
TCTCCTCATCTTCTTTCATCTTCTTCGTCTTTCTTTTTCTGCTTCCTCTTCTTCTTCTTCTTCCCTCCTCTTTCATCATCATCATCATCATCATCATCTCATCATCTTCTTCATCATCATCATCATCATCTTCTTCTTCTTCTTCTTCTTCTCGTCTTCGTCTTCTTCTTCTTCTTCTTCTTCTACTGTCGATTTCATTGGTCGTGTCAGATCTTCAATCCTGTCGCCACGAGGAATCCCACAGTGTTGTCGAGGTCTTGACGACTGCCCCCCATGCTGCATCTGCAGCTCTGCATCCTCTGGCCAGGTTTGACACTGTAGAACATCATTGGGCTGGACAGTGTTGGAGGATAATATGTTCTGGGGTCTCAGATCCAGTGCCACACGGACATTCGTCTGTATGGGCAGTCTGAATTCGGCTGAGGTGGCTCAGCAGTCGGAAGTGGCCAGTTCTACGTCCGAAGAGGATTGTTTGCTGGTATCTCTGGAGCTGATGGATTGGATCAACACCACTGTCTGCACCCAGCCTTCTCTTCCACTGGTTTTGGATGTTAGAGCCCTGTTCCAAAATCAACTGTCTTGTGAGTCTTTATGGGCATGGCAAGGACAGGACCGCGCCCATTTCCACACTCCATACGGTTTTCTCCAAGAGGACCATACCCAAGATCATTCACTGACAACTGGTTTTGAATCAAGATGGGAGGAGGGGAGCGAGGAAGTTCTGCCTCAACTCCAGAATCACCCATCTCCTCAAATTCAGGTTCTAGGTGCTTTGTTCTATTTTATCATCAGGGACATTACGTGGGGATTTCAAGGAGGGGAGTTTATTTTACAACAAAAAGGCGAGGCCGGCCTGGATCTTCTCCCCCGGGATGAGGGGTGGGGTAGGGGTGGGGGTGGGGGTGAGTTACGGCACGTGCTCTTTCTCACCCTCCGGGAGTAATTTCGGTACGTTACACCGTATCGTGGATCAAGCCGAAGGTCAAAAACTATTCCATGCTTCATGCTATACCATACGTTCGTAATGAAAAAAAAAAGAAGATAATTGTGTTTGTTGGTTTCTCCAATAGTTGTGCTGTGTAGATGTGTCAGGTACAGGGTATAAGGCCAAGCTTGAATCATCCTTTTTGGGAGATGTCTCGCTGTGTGACCAGGTGCCTGAGGAAACTCCTCCGCATCTCCAACAAGGAGCACAAGACTAACAACTGTCTGGGGAACCTGCTCACCAACCTAGTTGGGCCCCACGAACCACTACTGGCAACCGTCAAACGAGGGAAGATGGCATGGTTTGGCCACGTCATTCGTCACAACACCCTCTCCAAAACCATCCTCCAAGGTACCGTTGAAGGAGGGCGCAGACGAGGACGGCAGAAAAAGAGCTGGTCCGACAATATAAAGGACTGGACCAAACTGACCATGCCAGATCTCCTCACGACAGCTGCCAACAGAAGAGCCTGGGAGAGAAAATGGCGGTTGCCTCATCACGTTCCCCCAACGATCCCAGCGGTCAGGGGAATGACTGACTGACTGGCTGACTCCTTGTTTGTTCTGTGTGCTCCGTGTTGGCGTTTCTACCAGGCGATTTTAGTGTCGAAAGCAACAGTCGTTTGGAGTTACGGGACGTGTAATTATTTCATCATAGGGGGGGAGGAGGAGTTACCTACCCTGCTTGGTTCGTTTTTTGCTGTTTACTGTTTTGTCCCTCGTTTAAGATTTCCTATTTTCAGAAATTTTAAAAGGTGTCCCTAAATTTTAGATTTAAAGTCTACACGCAGCTCAAACGGAAGGATAACTATCCTAGGAGAGAGAGAGAGAGAGAGAGAGAGAGAGAGAGAGAGAGAGAGAGAGAGAGAGAGGAAGAAGGGTGGTGGTGGACCTGTCTTACACTACACATGGTACCGCCAGAACGACAACACAAAGGACAACAACGGAAGGGCCGTTGGCGGGTGTGTGGAGGTAGATAGGAGAAGTAGTGCCATCACCAAAACGACAAACCGTTCAAAGAAAAAGTACTATTCCGCCGAACGAAAGAGACAAACAAATTACAAAAGAAAGCACTACGCGTTTCGACCTACTTGGTCTTCTTCTTCCAGAACATTCAAGACAATGAAAACAAAGAGCGAACAATCACTTATCCCCTCAAATTTGGCGCAAGGTGGATGTGGGTTCGTTTTTGCACCCAGTTTGAGGAGATAAGTGATTGTTCGTTATTCGTTTTCATTGTTTTGAATGTTGTTTGTCCTGCTTGAAGAAGACCAAAGAGGTCGAAACGCGTCGTGCTTTGTCTTGTAATTTGTTTGTCTCTTTCGTTCAGCGGAACAGTACTTTTTCCTTTTTTTAAAAAAGTTTGTTTCAATTTCGCCGGCAGTCATCTCACGCTGAAGCTGACAAAACGTTAGAATGGCGAAAATGGCCACCGTTTCATGCTGAACACCCGAGGTTCGAACTCACAGCCTTTTAAATGCGAGGGTCACTGTTTAACCACAAGAACTGGTCGGATACCCTTGGAAGGGTCTGATGAAAGAGAAGGTGGGTGGGAGGTGAACATTGTCTTTTTTTTTGGTCTGAGCCCACACGGATTACTTTCCTTCGTCAGACCAATTCTCTCTCCTTTTTTTGTGATCAGTAGAAAGCGTGGGGTGAGAGGAGGGAGAGGAAGGGGCAGGAACTGAAAAATTCGCGCTCAAAATTATTTCATCACTGATTTTGTACAAAATTCTGGTTTTCAGTTATGCTTGGAATAAACTAAGAAGAAACATGCGAGACAAAGCGATAAGTAAATAAACAGCAGACGCCTGTTTAACCGACTCCCAACGCGGTGACAGATGTCCCGCATTGCCTGCGTAAGGAACAGCGAAGCAATGTTCCGTGCTACCCTGCTGACAGTCAGCCATGAATGGATGGACGGACGGATGGATGGATAGATGCCTTAACCTTTTCGCCGCGGGCTGAGCCCCTTTATAATAGCTCCACTTACGTGCGCCCGACTCCCTCACCCCCCACCGCCCGCCCCCCTGGAACCAACGTGCATGTCATCCAAGATGATCGTTTAAAACTTGAAGACTTTCATTCTCCTGGGGTTTATTTCCACTCTACGCCACGTTTCACGTTCAGCGCTCCCGGTGACGCGTACCCCATTCACTCTTTGTGCCCCAGAAGAACAGGGGCGGGTAGGGGGGTGGGAGGGGGGGGGGGGAGGGGAGGCACACAGCTCGGCATTGTGCCCAGGTCAGAGACACTAGAGTTATGCGCCTCTGCAGCATTTTCACGCTCGTTTTATTATTGGCTCGACTGCTTCGTTTTCCGCTTCGCCTTCCAACGACATTAGACAAGGGGATGGGGGGGTGGGGGGGGGGGGGGGGGTCGGATGGCTGGGGGCAGATGTGGGCGATGCAGTGACGTGAAAAGTGGTCAGGGGGAAAGAGGAGGGAGGGGGCGAATTCTCTCCTCTTTCCTTCCTCCTCCTTCCTCCTCCCCTGCCTCCTCCCAACCCTTTCTTCTCTTTGGCTGTTTGGTTTCCAGTAACTTGGCGGCTCGAAACTGTTAATCAAGTGAGGCGTTCTGGCTGCGTGAGAGAGAGAGAGAGAGAGAGAGAGAGAGAGAGCGAGCTCTAGGGGGGTGTGTCGCTCGCTTGGGGCGGTTCAGGCGAGTGGAAACTGAACTTCTCGTTACACCCTCGTTCTGCCTGGCTAAACCCTCGTTTGTTCACTACAAAGGTAAAAGCAACTGTATGTGTGAGGGACCTTTGGGGGCCAAGCCTCAGGGAGGGGAGCGAGAGAGGGAAAGTGGGGGTGGGGTTAGGTAGAGGGGAAAGGGGGGGGGGGGGGGGGAGTGTTAAGCCCGGCGTGTGGCCGTGGGGAGCGGCCGGTAGATTTAATGCCATCAAGGAGGCTTTTAATCGGCGGGCGGTAGCACTAACTGGCCCCCTCACGGCAGGTGACGCATCTGCTGGCTCGTGCAACCCACGTGGTAATGGGCGCCTGGCACGTGCGTCTTGTGGGAGGAGGGGGGGGGGGGGGGGGAGTGAGGATTGGGTGGGGAGGCTGGTTGGGGGTCGGGGTGGGTGGGGCTAGTCCAGACTGGTCAGTGAGTGGCTCGTGACAATTGGACTCTTCCTGGACACGGGCGGCACTTTGTCATCTACCCTCCCCCCTACCCTTGTCCTCGCCCCTCCACCCCTCCCCTCTCCCCCCCCCCATTCCTCCTCCTCCTCCCCTCCTCCCCCCACTCTCTTCTCCCCCCCACCCCAACCCCCCTACCCCCAGCCACCTCCCTTGGACACTGCCCCGATAAGAAGCCCCAGGTGTGATTGACTTCCTGTGACGGTGAAGTTTGACAGGTAGACCAAAGATAGCGGTCATACACGTACGGTTACAGCAGGGGAAAAAGACTCTCTCTCTCTCTCTCTCTCTCTCTGAAGTCTCTCTCTCTTAAGTTCTCTCTCTCTCTCTCTCTCTCTCTCTCTCTCTCTCTCTCTCTCTCTCTCTCTCTCTCTCTCTCTCTCTGTCAATTCTCTCTCTCTCTCTCTCTGAGTCTCTCTCTCTCTGTCAATTCTCCCCCCTCCCCCTTTCTCTCTCTCTCTCTCCAGTTCAAACACATAAAGATAAGAGAAGGCCCGGACCGACCGACCGACCGACAGACAGACAGACAGACAGACAAGGATAAGATCGCCACCTCCGTCGTGTGGCAGATGTTGCCTCTCTCTCTCCTCCTCCCTCCCCTCCTCCTCCTCCTCCTCCACCTCCTCCTCAGGCCGAGAGGTGTGGATCTGTTATCTGGCCGACGTAGGCAGCCTATGACAGCGTGGAACCTGAACCACCCTCTGCATCCTGTGCTGGGTGAGGTGTATTGGTGGCGACAATAGAGCGGGGACCCTACTATATCGACTGTTCATGTTTTTTGCGTGTGTGTGTGTGTGTGTGTGTGTGTGTGTGGAGGGGAAGGGGGTGGTAGCGTGTGTGTGTGTGTGTGTGTGTGTGTGTGTGTGTGTGTGTGTGTGT
>JADBJO010000757.1:237357-247357 GCA_016801955.1 Conus betulinus | reverse complement strand
TCGATATTCCCCTTGTTTGATATTCCTCTTGGCTCAGTATTCCCCCTGTTCAATATTCCACCCACCCACAACGTAAAGTTCTTGCTCTGAGGGAGATCACACACACACACACACACACACACACACACTCACACATGCCATGGGCAAGTGGGAGAGTACTGAGCGGTGGAAGTATGGAGCAGGGCGAGGATCTAGCAGGGGGTTTGTCAATACATGAGAGTATGGCGCTGTCCTCTTCAGAGGCAAGGTCTTTATGAAAACCACAATGAGCTCCTGTACGCCCTGTAGGAACATCCCACTACACAATCAATCACGTAACTCATAGACAGTGAGAAACACTGTAAAAGATTTGACTCATTACACAAATATTGTATTCTTAAAAGGCCAAGCACATGTAAACAATTAATAACATAGCCGACAATCTGTTAGAAACATCGTCACAAACATGACACGTTAGAAACACCGTTTACTGTATTGTCAAACTGTTTTACATAGTGTGTAACCTATTCATTAGACATACTGCTACAAATCTGACAAATTAAAGAAAGGCGTTTCCATATCGTCAACTCTGTTATACAAACAAAAACATTGTTCATGTAAAAAAAAAAAGACATTCCGTAGCAAAATTGACAAATCAGGAATCCCCGTTTGCCAACTGCTAAACTGTATATATAATCAACAAAATAAGCGACGAAATACTTCAAATACTGTCTGCCATCAGCCCAGCTTTGTTACACAGTCAACGTTGATGACAAAATATCTGATGAATCCTATATGTTTCCAAACTCTATTACACGGTCAATAAGATAAACTGACTGAAAACTGGAAACACCGCATACCAATTGTCAAATTCTGTTAGACGATCAATAACACAAACTGACAAAATATTCAAACAACCATATATTAATACCAAAGTCTGGTACACGATAAAAAAAAAAAAACATGACGGGCAAAATAATGAAGAATACCACTGACAAACTCCTTCACACAATCCACATAATATGACTTGCAAAATGTCAGAAACACTGAACACCAACTGATAAATTCTGTCATACAATTCATAAGATTACTGACGAAATATTGAATAAGCCGTATGTCAATAGCCGAACTCTTTAATAGTAAGACATCTGACGAAATATTTTTGACACATATACAAATGGTTATACTCTTCAACAAAACATTGAAATATAACGGCAGCATAACATAAACAGAAAGTCTCTTTTCAGATTTCTGTTTCCTTAACGGCGCCATCTACTTGTCTCTGTGTATAACATGAAGTGGATTCTGAACCCAGTATCTCCTCTTCTCCCATTTTCAAACACAGCACTGGTGGGGTTTATTATTCCGTCCGTTCACAGGTAATATTTCACTTTACATTTCTCCTGGGGTCCGTTCATCACAAATATCGGTACCTTCATTCCTTTTCATTCAATCACGAACGTCTATGGTGGACATCATACATGTTTCCACCTACCCTTTTCGCTTGGTTTCTGCAGAGCATAACTCTATGGCGAACTCGACTTCGCCTCTGCACCTTTGGACAGCATACCCACTATCTCTGGCTGTCTCTGGCTGTTCCTTCCGACATCTTTCTGGCAGGGGGGTATGGCTCCCGTAGCTCACCCGACTCTCCCTCCAGTCACAGCCTCGTCTATTTCGCTACTGCTACCATAACGGCGTAGCTAGAAAACAAAATAAGCTATGATGACTATACTGCCCACAGTTAGCAGCAATCCAACATAAACACTTTTACAAAATAATTTCGATTCCCAATTTCACGATCGAAATGGATAAAATGAAAACAAAGACTGGAACTTTCATAGTTCCTTAAAATTGTATCAAATACTTACTCTTGTCTGAATCATTCCCTCAAATTCAAAATACATGCGTAAGCATGTTACAGACTCATGTCTGTTTTAATTGGGCCTGACAGTCGGCGGCCTCTTTTCCATTCAATCAGCGCTGTTGCTCGAATCTCTCTCCACACTCACTTCCAGTGTGTTTAGCTTTTTACCCAATTTTTCTTAACACAGCTCACATTCAAAACAAAAGAAGTGACCTGCCCTTTAAGAACGACAATCCTACGCCGTTTCCTTTTCACACATTTAACTCCTTCACTCGCGCTTTACCTTTCAATACACAGGCGCGCTTAAAAAACTTTTCTTTCCATGTGCCTGACACCCCCCTTCCCGGGGACAAGATTTATCCTACAGGAGAAATCTTGCAGGAAGTTATGCTCCAAGAAATCCAACAAAAAGATCTATGTACATGAAACACCTCAATCCTTTACATTGAAGGAATCATACAAAGGAACATCATAGGTCATCAATACATTGTCAAAATAGAAGCCATGAACCAAGTCATCCAAATGAGTAGTTGTAAAAATTACTGACACCCATCAGAAGCCAAAATGAAACCTGCCATATGACATTCATATTACCACCAAGAATGACCAAAACTAAGACCATGCCAAAACCACTGCAATAGTCAACTCTTTGTTGCACTCCACACAAAAAATACATGTTACATTCACCCATCAATATCCAAACATCACACCATTAAAGATATCCATCATAATAGATTGTCTTATACAATGGCATGACAATACAAAATCTGCCAAGACTCATGATACAATGTCAAAATAAGACAGTAGCAAAACCCACAAATTGCCACAGTGCAAATGCAAAATGAACTATAGCACCATAAGAACATCTGCCATGGACTCCATATAAAATTCCTCAAATTATTCCAAGCACACAAAGCAAAATCCTTTACATTTAAAAAAAAAAAAAAAACCAATGCCAGAAAAACAATCCATCCAAAAATTGAACAATACTCTTTCAATGTCTTATACAAAATATGTTGCATCTCTTATTCTTACACAAAACAGGTAACAGCATCCTGAAAAATGTATCAATAGAATAAGAAAAAGACAACAGTACAGTAAACTTTTTTTCTCATAATGTTCTTGAGAAAAATACAAAACCATACAGCAAAACACAAACAGATTTCACTGACGTGACAGCAAGTCCGCAAAAGTATTTGAACTTCCAGCGATAGGCTGCACTGAAAATTTTTGTATTCCTGAATACTGAGAGCCCAACGCAAAAGTCTGTTGTTTTTTTAGTCTTTGACGCTTGTAAAAATGTAAGTGGACGATGATCCGTCTGGAGGACAAAAGTTCTCCCTGTCAGAAATCTGGAAAACTTTTCCAGTCCCCAAACCAAAGCCAAACACTCTCGCTCAATCGTGGAATACTTCTCCTGTGCCTGCGAAAACTTTTTACTGGCAAACTGCACAGGATGAAGAACTCCTGCCTTGTCCTGCAAAAGACAAGCACCCATGCCTTTGCTACTAGCATCTGTGCGTAGAATGAACTCCTCAGAGAGGTTAGGTAGTAACAGAACAGGAAAACCATTCAGTATCCTCTGTACTTCATCCAAACTCTCCTGACATTCCTCAGACCAAAGTACCTGACGACACTTATCTCCCTTTGTCAAATCTGAGAGGGGCAGTGATGAGCAGCGAAATGAGGAACATAGCGACGATAGTACGACAAGAGTCCCAGCAAAGAACGAACCTGCTTTTTTTTTTTTTAGGACGATCAATAGCAAGAATCTTCTCAACCTTCTTTGCCTCAGGCCGAATATGACCAACAGAAATCATATGACCTAAAAACTCAAGCTCTTGATATCCTGCCTGCACCTTTGAAGGTCTAGCTGTCAAGCCAAACAATCTCAGACGACTTAACAATAACCTCAAGGAACTGAGAAGTTGCTGCCAGGACTTAGCCGCCAAAAGAATGTCATCAAAAAAAACTGACTGCGGAAAACTCATGCAGCTTCAGCTTACGCATCATCCGAGCAAAAGTCGCCGGAGCATTCTGTAACCCAAAAGGCATGCGAGTCCATTGAAATAGACCAAAAGGAGTCTGAAAAGCAGTCTTAGGCTTATCCTCTGGCAACATCGGAATCTGCCAGTAACCTTTTGCTAGATCCACTTTCACAAAGTACCGACCATGAGAAAGTTGACAAAGCAAATCTTCAATATCTGGAATCGGTTCAGAATCAAAAACCGTAACCTTGTTCAGAGCCCGATAATCTATACAAAAACGAACACAGAACCATCCGGTTTTCCTACGAGGACAACTGGAGAACTGTATGGGGAAGAAGACGCTTCAATAACACCTAAGCGTAGCATGACATCAATCTCCCTCTGAACAATTTCCCTTTTAGCAAAAGGTAATGGGTAAGGTTTGATTCTTACAGGTACATCTGTAGTCACATGTATTGAATGAGGTTCAACCTGATCAGCCTTACCAGGAGTATCTGTAAGTACATCACTGAACTCTTCCAGTACAGATAACAACTGTGTCCGCTTAGTATCAGACAAATCAGGATTCACCTTGACATCATGAAAAGTCTCACCTTTGACTGACAAAGTGGGTAAGGTAACACAATCACCTTCCGTATCCTGCACAACACCAATGCAGCAGGACTGAACAGAAGACACACTCGACTGGAGTGTCACAGGAATAACACCTTTCCCTGTACGTACCCTATCTGTACCCTGACTAGGCACAACACAGTCTACAGGTAGAAAATCAGAAACACAAGATCCTGACACAATACCTGATGAAATAGAATGATCCACACTGACATTGATTGCAACATTTGTCCTGTCCACATACAACTTGAGCATGTTAATGTGGAAAACCTTGCTCTTGCCATGCATATCAATGCGGTAGTTGACTGGAGAACATTTCTCTTGAACCATAAAAGGACCTTTCCAGGCAACTTTAAGCTTATTCTGTTCATCACTCAGTAGAACAAGAACTTTGTCACCAACCTTCAGAGTACGAAAAGAACTTTTCCTGTCAGCGTAAGTCTTGTAAGTATGTGTCTGAGTGTCCGCTGTCTGTTGCGCTTGCGCACAACTGTCAAGTATCCTGTTGTGAAGGTCATGTACATACTGATATACATTTCTGTCCTCAGAAGAAACAGGAAAACCTGACCATCTATCCGCTAAGATAGAAAGTGGACCACGAGGAGAATGTCCAAAAAGGAGTTCAAATGGGGAAAACCCCAAAGTGGCATTCGGCAACTCCCGATAAGCAAAGAGTACTGCAGGAATGTACCTATCCCAATCCTTTGGACGGTCACGACAGACTTTCCTCAACATCGTCTTTAAAGTCCCGTTAAACCGCTCTCCACCATCCCGTTGGACTGCGGATGATAGGGAGTGGTAGTGACAGAGGAAATGGATAGAAGACGGTAAATCTCCTCATCAGATCAGACACAAACTGAGTCCCACAATCAGTGAGTATCTCAGATGGTAAACCAAACCTCGAAAATATTGTCAACAAAGCCTCAGCCACACTCACAGTATCTATGTGCTTCAGTGGAACAGCCTCCGGAAATCGAGTAGCTGTGTGTCCACAAGAGTCAATACATACCTGTGTCCTGAAGACGAAACCTCGAAAGGGCCAACAAGATCCATAGCCACTTTTTCAAACGGAACAGAGACCAATGGCATCTTTATGCAAAGGCGCACATGGTACTCTGTTACGGGAAACGGTTCTCTGACAAACATCACAAGACCGACAATAGTCTGTGACAGAACGAGAAACTCCAGGCCAAAAGAACGAAACAAGAACACGCTGAAGCGTGCGCTTGACACCACAGTGACCAGCGAAAATCGCATCATGCGCAGTATGAAGAACAACTGTACGCAAATCCTTCGGAACCACAACCTGACGTACAACCTCACCTTTATCAGGAAAAAAACGACACAAAAACACCATTAATCAACTTGTAGGTAGGATTAGTCAGTGGGGAAGGTAAATCAGTGACAACTGAAGAGTACAGGTGTGTCAAAGTACTGTCCTTACTTTGCATAGTAGCCAGTTCTGTCGGAGTGACATCAAAAATGGTCAAGTCCGGTACAGGTAATGGTAGTGGCTGTTTGTCCTTAAGTACTTGTTGCCTAGTACTAACACCACAAGGAATGAAAGAACCACCAGTCCCTGAACTGACTGAAGCAACTCCAGGCAAGTTACCCAGGATCAAGTCTGTGACTGGATTATCAATCACACAAGCCTTGACCTGTCCTTCAAAATAAGGAGTACTGACCTGAACAACCGCTAGTGGAAAAACCTCAATCTTACCACCGAACGATCGACACTGCTGCTGCTCACCAGTGAACTGTTCTGGCAACACAAATGAGCGGCGTACACCCGCTGTAGTACAACCTGTGTCCCTGAGAATAGAAGCATGGAAACCATTGACTGTCCCTGACTCAACTAACAAACCCTCAGTATTTATGAGACACCATAGTATGTGCAGGTTTACTCTCTGTTTGGGTAGGGTTATTAGTATTGATACTAACTCTGCTGCAGATTCATCTGGGTACGGACAATCACGGACCAAATGAAACGTGCAATGACACCGGTAACACCCAACCTCTGAGAGGTTAGTGTTGTTACCTTGACCACGACCACGACCACGTCCGCGCGGTAACCGTGAACGGTACTGACGATGACCGCCTCTTCCACGGTTAGCACCGTCGCCCGTCTGAGCAGCCTGCTGTCCTGTAAAGGAAGCAGTCTGGTCAGCACGGTACTGAAAATTTTGCGAACCTTGAGCACCTCGGTAAGTGCCTCGACCGCGATAAGGACGTGCGTTCGAAGATCCTCGACCTGCATTCGGATTTTGGTACGAAGGGAAATGGGTTGACACATTTGTCTCAAAGACCGAGTCAGAAGCCTTTCGACTAAAAGTCTTATCCGGATGCGCTGTTTTGTATTGTTCAGCAAGTGCGCACATTTCTTCGGCACTGGCTACCGAACGCTCTTTCAGAAAGACAGCCAAATCTTTCGAAACGCTGTGCAAAATCTGTTTCTCGTAGCAACAGATCGCGAAGTGGTTCAAAGTCTTTCTGAATCTTCGAAAGCTCTATCCAGCGATCCAAAAAGTGCGCAACCCTAATCAGGTAGGCGGAAAATGATTCTCCCTTTTCCGGTCTGACCGCACGAAACTTTTCCCGAAAACCGTCTGCGGTGCACTGGTACCGTTTCAGTAGTAGTTCACTCTTGAGATCGTCCCAAGACAAAGTGTCCTTAGCGGCCAAAGAGTGGTACAACGTGAGCGCACTACCTTTAAATAAAGGCGCGACATATAATACCCATTTGTCCTTGGGCCATTCGCACGTAGTCGCATGATTTTCAAATCGGTAGAGGAATGCGTCTATCTCATCTTTTGACTCATCAAAGACCGGAAGTTTTGGTATATATGGCGTCCGTCCGGAAAACGGTTTGGAATCACTGGAACCCTGCTGGTTAGTACCATCACTCACACCAGACGCTGACACTTTCGCTAACTCTAGTTCAATTTTCTTCCTTTGAAGTTCTAAATCCATAGCTTTCATATCCTTTTCATGTTGTCTCTCTTTCTCTTTTTCCTGTCTCTCTTTCTCTTTTTCTTCTCTCTCTCTTTCTCTCTCTCTCTTTCTCTCTTTTTTTCTCTCTCTCTCTTTTTCTTTTTTCCTGTCTCTCTTTTTTCCCCCTTTCCTTCTCCCTCTCTCTTTCTCTCGCACGCTCTGCGCGATCATTACACTGCTTAACATAGTCCACTAAGTCAGCACCATCAAGACCTAGCGTCTTACCCTGAGACAGGTAAACGTCGAATTCAGACATTTTGATGAAATATTTTTCAAAACAACAAACAAACAACAACGACGATGATATTAAAGCTTTCCGATTAAAATTTCTCACACTCACCACATTCACTCACATTTTAATAAATACTATGAACTAATGAAGTACACTAAACGCAGAAAATACCGTCAAATTGAAAAATGACCCACTCGGTAGAAACCAATAAATACAAACAATCAATCAATCAGTCAGCATCAAGTAATACATTAAAATAAATCAATAATAAACACCAGATAACAATCAAGATAAACAAATCAATAATCAATCACCGCCCGCATTCATTCAATACTTGCAGTTCTTTAATCGGACAACCACAACTGAAAAGATAAAACCATCCACTGGCATCTAATCACGTGGGTATTGGAGCGAGGGAGAAAACTGAACTCAAACCATAGAAAGTGAAAGAAAACTCAAAATCTACGGAAGGCACTTGTATCCTTCTCCAACGCCATGTCCCTTCGCTACAGACAAGCGAAAAGAGGTTGGAGCTAGGCAGCCTATGGGATAGGGGACAAAAAAACAAAAACAAAATTCCTTACCAGAGTCAGAAATAAAGTCAAAGAAGATCACTCACCCACCAAAACCTTTCACACACAAAAAAAAACAACTTAAAACATGATCAATTAAAACAATGAAAACACAGCAAACATCTAAAAGGGGGAAAGAATACACTCACTAATCAAAGACCCTACTTAAGATATGAGGATGAGTAAAGTACAAACTAGAGAGGTGCTTATGGTAAAGAGTAACTAGAGAAATGAAGTTAGAAAAAACAAAAGTAGACAGAGTGGAAAAACCAGAATAGTAAGAGAAAGTAAGACAGGAAATAGAAAACCCTCTGGACAACCCTATTGGTTATGCCCACCCGTAAAACTGGCGACGGGGATACACACTCAACTACTATAGAAAAAGAAAAACAAGATCCACTACAAATTACCTAGAGGAACTTTTGAGAGGGGGGGGGGGGGGGGGGGGTATGAAAACTGTTCACAGAATAAGTGGGGAAGAAACCAAAACAAATTAAATCATCAGTAAAAGTAAAGAAAGGGGTTTAAAACAAAATTATACCCAAAATATTCAAATTTTAAAGTGGGGGTTTATAAGTTTAAATAATGTGATCCAAATAAGAGTAAGTATATAAGGGGGCTGGTCACCTAAAAGTACCAATAGTAAACAAATCCAAAATAAACAATATTATTGAATAATAAGTAGTAAGTAAAGAAAAAGAGTAATAAAAGGATATAATTCAACCCTCTCAATATAGACAATAGAATAATAATAAAAAGCAATGGAAGGGGATCAAGAAGGGTTTAGATCAAAATCTTTACAAGATATAAATACAAAAGACAAAAGAATAATTAAAGTACCAAATTATCCAATAAAGTAATAAACTATGGGACTTTACATAATAATCATTTCAATACAGAAACACAAAGAGAGGGGTGTTAATGGAAATCAATCAAGTGTTCCCACACTAATACATAGGCAGTTCAAAACTTTTTTTTTTTTTCAGAATGGGGTGGGGAACTCATTCAAACAAGGGGAGGGTAGTTCAAAATCGGGGTCACCACTTGTCAGGCTGCTGATTCACGCATAAATATTTGCACATGCATGCATGAATACAGCCAATACTCCATTACACAACAGTCATCCAACTCCACACACATCACAAGGCGCTAAACACCAGGTTTTTAAAAGTTCATTTCCCCCCAGTATCTCCTCTTCTCCCATTTTCAAACACAGCACTGGTGGGGTTTATTATTCCGTCCGTTCACAGGTAATATTTCACTTTACATTTCTCCTGGGGTCCGTTCATCACAAATATCGGTACCTTCATTCCTTTTTTCATTCAATCACGAACGTCTATGGTGGACATCATACATGTTTCCACCTACCCTTTTCGCTTGGTTTCTGCAGAGCATAACTCTATGGCGAACTCGACTTCGCCTCTGCACCTTTGGACAGCATACCCACTATCTCTGGCTGTCTCTGGCTGTTCCTTCCGACATCTTTCTGGCAGGGGGGGGGGTATGGCTCCCGTAGCTCACCCGACTCTCCCTCCAGTCAGCCTCGTCGTCTATTTCGCTACTGCTACCATAACGGCGTAGCTAGAAAAAAAAAATAAGCTATGATGACTATACTGCCCACAGTTAGCAGCAATCCAACATAAACACTTTTACAAAATAATTTCGATTCCCAATTTCACGATCGAAATGGATAAAATGAAAACAAAGACTGGAACTTTCATAGTTCCTTAAAATTGTATCAAATACTTACTCTTGTCTG
>JADBJO010000757.1:205000-210000 GCA_016801955.1 Conus betulinus | reverse complement strand
AACCCCTGGTGTCGTTTACACAGTAGTGGGCTGCCTACCCGGGTAGAATCGATTGAAAAGCTGCCTGCTGGCGTTGCATTCTGTCGTTTCCAATGTCATTCAGTCTAATATCAGCCACTCGCTATCTTTCATTCATTTCTGCGTTCTTTCGGTGCGTGCTATGTGCATGCGTGTCATCCATACCAAAGGCCAAACTAGCCTTCTCTTCCAGATGTTAGTGCTGGGATTTTAGGTGTAATCTGTTCACACACGGAACCTCGGTTTATAGTCTCATCCGAAGGATTTTCGGAAAGTCGACTCAGAACCAGTGTAAACTCCAAAGGAAAAAACCGCCCTGTACCGAAACAGCTAGGGCTGAGTACCGAACCCCAAACTTCTAGGATCACCAGGTTTACGAGTCCAGCGCTCTACCGAAAGCTGTGCTGGCCTTTAGCAAAATCGTTTCAGAACAAAACGTCGATAGCACGGATCATGCTGACGTCCAACATGAAACTAAGCCCTCTTTGCTGCCCATCTTAAAGTGTTGTCATCATTCTGGTGGTACCAGTGTGATGTTAGATAGGCCCCTTTCCCCCACTCTCCTTGGATGGTTATTCCCCGTCTGCCAAATTGTCCGAAGTGGAATTGGAAGTTTGGACGTTTAACTTGTATGTGATTAACTAATTAAGAACAGACAGAAACAAAAAGTCCGTTCATTTCCATAAATCTCCGTTTTACTGGTGCCCCTGCAGTGGTAAACATGCCCCTTGCATCATGTCATCCAACACAGCCCACCCTCCATCCCTCTCTTGGAACACACTATATACAGTCCAACCATTTTGATAAAAAAAAAAAAATCATCATTTTACTGTCTTTTATCTTCGTCGTACTATAATGGCGAAAAATGATCTACGGTAATTTTAAGCTCGCTGTGTCATACGATACTCTACACTGCAATCAGCAATTAATAAAAACAACAACAACAAATTGTTGCCCCATCTTAACGTATTGTCATTCTGGTGGTAACAGTATAGGGTAAGAGAGGACTCCTTCCGTCACTAGCCTTGGGCAGTTATCTCTATCTACCATATAATTCCAGGTAGTCATAAATTTCAAACTTGCATAACAAAAAAGCCGTTCACTTTAGAGAAAAAGTTATAATGAATCTGCCAGACAAAGGGGACAAACAAATTACCATTGGCTGGCGGATGAATTGTCATTTCTCTGTAACAATTGTGTTTCAATTTTCCGCCCGCAGTCACCTCACTTTGAAACCAACTGTTCATTTTAGTGTGTTGAAACCAACTGTTCGTTTTAGTATGTTGAAACCAACTGTTCGTTTTAGTGTGTTGAAACCAACTGTTCGTTCTAGTATGTTGAAACCAACTGTTCGTTTTAGTGTGTTGAAACCAACTGTTCGTTTTAGTGTGTTGAAACCAACTGTTCGTTCTAGTATGTTGAAACCAACTGTTCGTTTTAGTGTGTTGAAACCAACTGTTCATTTTAGTGTTGAAAACCAACGGTTCGTTTTATGTTGAAACCAAACTGTTCATTTTAGTATGTTGAAACCAACTGTTCATTTTAGTATGTTGAAACCAACTGTTCATTTTAGTATGTTGAAACCAACTGTTCATTTTAGTATGTTGAAACCAACCGTTCGTTTAGGTATGTTGAAACCTACTGTTCATTTTAGTATGTTGAGACAAACTGTTCATTTTAGTATGTTGAAACCAACTTTTCGTTTTAGTATGTTGAAACCAACTGTTCGTTTTAGTATGTTGAAACCAACTGTTCATTTTGTTATGTTGAAACCAACTGTTCGTTTTAGTATGTTGAAACCTACTGTTCATTTTAGTATGTTGAGACAAACTGTTCATTTTAGTATGTTGAAACCAACTGTTCGTTTTAGTATGTTGAAACCAACTGTTCATTTTAGTATGTTGAAACCAACTGTTCGTTTTAGCATGTTGAAACCAACTGTTCATTTTAGCATGTTGAAACCAACTGTTCGTTTTAGTATGTTGAAACCCAACTGTTCGTTTTAGTGTGTTGAAACCAACTGTTCGTTTTAGTATGTTGAAACCAACTGTTCGTTTTAGTATGTTGAAACCAACTGTTCGTTTTAGTATGTTGAAACCAACTGTTCGTTTTAGTATGTTGAATCCAACCGTTCATTTTTAGTACGTTGAAACAACCCGTTCGTTTTAGTATATTGAAACCTACCGTTCATTTTAGTATGTTGAAACCAACCGTTCGTTTTAGTATTTTGAAACCTACCGTTCATTTTAGTATGTTGAAACCAACTGTTCATTTTAGTATGTTGAAACCAACCGTTCGTTTTAGTATGTTGAAACCAACTGTTCGTTTTAGTATGTTGAAACCAACCGTTCATTTTAGTATGTTGAAACCAACTGTTCGTTTTAGTGTGTTGAAAACAAACTGTTCATTTTAGTGTGTTGAAACCAACTGTTCATTTTAGTATGTTGAAACCAACTGTGTTTTTTTAGTGTGTTGAAACCACCCGTTCATTTTAGTATGTTGAAAACCAACTGTTCATTTTAGTGTGTTGAAACCAACCGTTCATTTTAGTATGTTGAAACCAACTGTTTATTTTAGTATGTTGAAATAAACTGTTCATTTTAGTGTGATGAAACAAACTGCTCATTTTAGTAAATTGAAGCAAACTGTTCATTTTAGTATGTTGAGATAAACTGTTCATTTTAGTAGTATGATGAAACAAACTGCTCATTTTAGTATGATGAAACAAACTGCTCATTTTAGTATGTTGAGATAAACTGTTCATTTTAGTATGATGAAACAAACTGCTCATTTTAGTATGTTGAAACCAACTGTTCGTTTTAGTATGATGAAACAAACTGCTCATTTTAGTATGTTGAAACAAACTGTTCATTTTAGTATGTTGAGACAAACTGCTCATTTTAGTATGTTGAAACAAACTGTTCATTTTAGTATGATGAAACAAACTGCTCATTTTAGTATGTTGAAACAAACTGTTCATTTTAGTATGATGAAACAAACTGCTCATTTTAGTATGTTGAGACAAAAACTGCTGCTCATTTTAGTATGATGAAACAAACTGCTCATTTTAGTATGTTGAGACAAACTGTTCATTTTGTATGTTGAAACAAACGGTCTATTTCAGTATGTTGATGTTTTGCTGGTGTCACTAAAGCGTTGAATATGTATCCCCAGTGTGTCCCCATCTTATCTCATCCCCCACACCCCTACTGTCCATCCCTCTCTCAGAACGGTAACTTCCCCATTCTCCTGAGATACTTGTCCCCCCTGTCTGCTCTTTTATCCAAGGTTGTGTGGACGGTAAAACTCAATCTGACTGAACCGGTGGGTTGGGTTCATGCGTTGAGGGGGACAGGGATGGGGGGTGGGGGTGGGAGAGGAAGGTTGTGGTGGAGGTGATGACAGAGAAAACAATGGCCGTAATATGCGACTCGATCTTTTCTGATCAGACTTAAAACACAATGACAATAAAAAAAATAAAAAAATAAAAAAAAAAAAAAAAATCACCCGCAAAACAAACGCAAAACATTGACAAAAAAAATTGAAGCAAGAGTAATGCATGATGAACTTCACTGTTGGTTAAATTATATGTTGCATGGTTCAATTTGAACAAACATATTGAGAGAGAGAGAGAGAGAGAGAGAGAGAGAGAGAGAGAGAAGAGAGAGAGAGAGAGAGAGAGAGAGAGAGAGAGAGAGAGTGCTCGCACGCGCGAGAGGTCAAGCAATCCCGCAGGTCAAATTTCCTTCCTGCTAATCGTGCACACATTACAAACTGACACTAACATTAAGCGTGCGTGTGAGACGTGTGGCGCTCAGTCTTCTCTTTTTCCAGTTAAGCATGTCAACAAGTAAAATGACACTGTCCACATACCCGGCTCTATCTGTTGACAATAGCCTCAAACACATGAAGTTTTCGGTAACAAACTACAAAAGTTTGCCTAGGCGAGGGAAAAAGGAAGGCGTGTGGGGGGGGGGGGAGGAGGAGAAGGGGGGGGAAGAGCATAGAAGGGGGTACTGGTATTCGTGGTAGGAAGGAGGGGGTGTGGGGAGG
This sequence comes from Conus betulinus, assembly GCA_016801955.1. NCBI lineage: Eukaryota > Metazoa > Mollusca > Gastropoda > Neogastropoda > Conidae > Conus > Conus betulinus. The sequence continues at coordinate 205,929 of JADBJO010000757.1, read as the reverse complement.
GGCTGGGGGAAGAGATGGAGCACCATTTGTTGATCATTCTGTGTTCATATTATTTTTGGCAATGAGAGTAAGCACAGTTTCTTCTCTTGGGTGGGGTGGGCGAGTGGAGGGGGATGCGGACCAAGTGGGGAATGGGGGGTATGTGTGATTTTTCACTAATGATTTTAAAGAATGCTCACTTCGCTCCCGGTTTCTGCAGCTGACGACACGGATGGTGTTGAGGTATGCGGCGACACATGTACAGTGCAACCATGAAAGAAACAATCGTTTTGGGTGTTTTGGGGTTTTGATTGCTTGTTTGTTTGTTTTCGTTATACAATATTGATGACAACGAGCAACGCTATTTTCGAGCTCACAGTATCAAAATGACGATTTGCACCACGGTGTCAAGAACGAAAACAAAGTAAACAAACAAACAAACAGACAAAAAAATAATGTCAAGAGAAAGACATAAGCCACCACGCGCTTCTTGTCACACAATTCAAATTGCCTCTCCTATGGACCACCTTCTTAATTCACAGCTCTTGCCAAATCATTGTGAGACTGTGACAATGGTAGCATGTTTGAGATCTACCAATTAACGCATCAAACTTTTCTTCCTTACTTGTTTTAATGCTTTGAGATGGGCCTTTCTGACTCAGAACAAGTCCTACGAATCGCGGTAGGGTAAAAGATGTTTGAACATTATCATTATTATCATTATCATTATGAAAACTTACATAGCGCCTATTCTCGGCTAGAGACCAAGCCTTAAGCGCTTTACAATCCACACTCGTTTACACAACGGGCTGCCTACCTGGGTAGTGCCGACTGAAGAGCTGCCAGCCGGCGCTCTTTTTATTCAGTCGTTTCCCATGTCATCCAGTCCATGTCGTTCATATATGTTTTTACTCAGTTTCCTTACTTCCTTCATTCTTTCCATTTCTCAC
>JADBJO010000757.1:187500-197500 GCA_016801955.1 Conus betulinus | reverse complement strand
AGTAGAACAACATGAAAAAGAAAAAAAAAACATGGGGTTTTGAAGATATTTCTTTGAGGGGTACATTCATTTGATCAGTTCTGAAATGCTGGGCATTGAGGCTGGAAACATTTTGCTCATCATCCTTTTAGGCACCTTCGCACAATGGACAGAGCGCAGCATTCCCGTGCAAATATGCCTATCAAAATCGCTCTTCTAAGATATCAGCGAAACAATGTGGTAAGAGACAGAGAGAGAGAGAGAGAGAGAGAGAGAGAGAGAGAGAGAGAGAGAGAGAGAGAGAGAGAGAGCATTTTCGTGCAAATATGCCTATCAAAATTGCTTTTTCTATCAGCAAAGCAATATGGTAAGAGAGAGAGAAGGGGAGGGAGGGTGGAAAGTGCAGCATTTTCGTGCAAATATGCCCATCAAAATCGCTCTTCTAAGATATCAGCAAAACAGTGTGGTAGGAGGAGAGAGACAGAGACAGAGAGAGGCAGACAGAGAGAGAGAGAGAGAGAGAGAGAGAGAGAGAGAGAGAGAGAGAGAGAGAGAGAGAGAGAGAGAGAGAGAGAGAGAGCGCAGAAATTTCGTGCAAATATGCCTTTCAAAATCGCTCTTCTAAGATATCAGCAAAGCAATGTGGTAAGAGAGAGAGGGAGGGAGGGACGGAGGGAGGGAGCGAAAGAAAGAGAGAGAGAAAGAGAGACAGAGAGAGACAGAGAGAGTGCAGCATTTTGGTGCAAATATGCCTATCAAAAATCGCCCTTCAAAGATATCAGCAAAGCAATGTGGTAAGAGGTAAGAGACAGAGACAGAGAGAGACAGAGAGACAGAGAGTCTATGACAGACGAAACAAGGCCCCAGGGCCACCAAAACCACTTAACCCATCGTTTCCGACTTATCCATCCCTACTCCTGTCCACCCACACTGCAGGTTTTTTCAACGATGAAAAAAAAAAAAACTGGAAAAAGAAAAGAAAGAAAGAAAGAAAAAAAAAAAGCTGCCATCTCACCATTCGGGGGATAGCCACTTGATGACGTCAACGGCGCCCGGCAAGGAGCGCGTGCAGGGAGAGACCGGACAATGAAATCAACAAGCAAACCATCGATCTCCTCCTACCCATCCCACAGCCCGCACCCCCCCCCCCCCCACCACCCCACCCTCACTCCGCCCCAGCCCCAGCCCTCCTCCTCTCCTCCTCCTCCTCCTCCTTCCTAGCCCTCCCCCACACACATGGCCGTTCACGTCTTGGAAACCCCGCCCTGATTAGGGCCGACGGCTCCAGGGGCCCCTGCGTTCTGTTGCTTAATTTGCTGATGGATGCGCCCATGCAAATCACTGTTTGAAGGGAAGAAGGCAAATATTTGAGGAGGGGAAAGTGTCTTTTTACCCCAATCGGGCGCGGCCAGCAGCGCTCGGTGACAAGAGATACATCACTGGAGAAGCTCTCTCGCTCTCCGGTCTCTCTCTGAGTCGGTCTCTCTCTGAGTCGGTCTCGGTCTCTCTCTCCCTCTCTCTCTCTCTCTCTCTCTCTCAGCGGCGTGTCTTCAGAGTTGGGGCTGAGTCTCTCTCTCTCTCTCTCTCTCTCTCTCTCTCTCTCTCTCTCTCTCTCTCTCTCAGCGGCGTGTCTTCAGAGTTGGGGCCGAGTCAACATCGCGGCGGTCTTCTCTCCTTGGCCTCAACTTTCCTGGACAAGTTGGCAACGTCAAGTTGATTGCTTGGGCGGTCTCCTGAGGTCTCCTCTCAATCCGCTCCCTTTCCCTCCTGACAATTAGGTGATGAAGATGAGCAGGAGGAAGATGAGGACGAGGACGACGAGGAGGAGGAGGAGGAGGTGGTGGGAGACGTCTCTTTGGTCTCGATATGGCCGATTTCCGTGGCCCAGTGTGCGCGGAGACTAAACCTGGACAACATGGCGCCAAGCCACGCAGGCTTTTTTTTTAGTTTTGTAATACGTTCGAAAGGATGCCTCTTTTTCATCACCATGCATCCCCTCCCACCTTCCTTCCCCACTCTATCCGCCCCCATACCCATCCTACCCCCACCCTTTCTTCCCGCCCCGACTCAAACGTTCCTCTTTTCTGCTTCTCTTGCCCCAGCTTCACTTTCCACGACGGACGAAAGAGAGAAAAATGTTCGAGACGTCTCGTAGATAACGTGGGATGCGCTTTCAGTTTCATGACTGTTTCTTCGTGTGCATTTCTTCACGCATGCACGTGAGTGCGCCTGTGTCTGTATGTATGTGTACATTGATCCCATACGGTCGACAATCAAAAACTAAATCGTTTTCATTCAAATGCGTGGGCATTAGTAATCCTACCACTGGTGGATAAAATACATGACACACACGCGCTTAGAAAAAAAAAACTCCTCGCTTGTGTGAAATACTTTGTTATTTTGTACTTTTTGTCCAAAATCGGTAACCAGCAGAATCAAGGTGTTTGGTTTTATTTAACATATTTTGTTTGAGCTAAATAAGGTTTTGTTTATCATCGCCGAAAAAAAAAGACTAAGGAACCAATTAAAAGCACTGGAAAAACCATCGAGAATAGAATAAAGAATAATCTGTTTTTAAACTAAACTAATCAGATTGCTGTCCTCGAAAATGCGGACTTTCTTTTTTTCTAGAAGAGAAAGATTTGAGAAAGGGGAGACAAGTGTGTGGCAAGGGCGCGCGGGGAGACAACTCAAGGGAGAGTCGAGTGGAAGAGCAGACAACTGTTTGCTGAGAGGAGGACGAAGATGAGAAAAGGGAGGAGGGCATTAAAAGTCATCTTTATGCTGCAGCACGACTGTGAACATTGCTCAAGATGGAAACTGGGACCAGTTCTTCACTTCAAATATGCGGACAGGGGAGGATATGAGAGAGAGAGAGAGAGACAGAGAGAGAGAGAGAGAGAGAGAGAGAGAGAGAGAGAGAGAGAGAGAGAGAGAGAGAGACTCCGAAAATTTTACTCGCAATAGGCCATAGCCCCTTATGAAGGGGTATGTGAACAATACATAAGCAATCGTAATAAAAAACAAAAAAGTAAGTTTACAAAGAGTGAAATATGTTAGATAGTGCCAATAATCAAGAGAGAGAGAGAGAGAGAGAGAGAGAGAGAGAGAGAGAGAGAGAGAGAGAGAGAGAGAGAGTGAGAGAGAGAGACAGAGAGAGAGAGAGAGAGAAATGAACCAGGTGAAGAAAAACAAAAACAAATCAAATTCATTCCTCTATGATGTTACCAAGCTGAGTTTGAATGTCGAAGGTTGTCGAGATTACCTAGGTTTTCTAAAACTTTCACGAATATCTCTGAGTGCTGGACAACACAAAACAAAATGTACTTCATTTTCTTCTGCTTCTTTACACAATGGACAAATCAAAACACTTCTGTCAATTTGATTTTCTTCTGCTTCCTTACACAACGGACAAATCAAAACCTTCTGTCAACAGCTCTGTATCTAAAGCTATGTACTGTCAAACTTGATATTCCAAGCCTGAATCTTGTTGTGACATATTTCAAATGTGGATTCAAATCCAGTAGCAGGTAAGACTTCATCAAAGATGCATCACAAAAAGTTCCGTATGTGTCAAATCTGCTACTGGTTTGGATAAAAATTCAGTCCATTTTTTGCCAGTTACATTCTATTAATCGTTGACGGAAGTCACGAATAAAATGGTAATATTTCCAATACCAGACAAACCCAAAACCATATTCAAGCAAGCAGGTACACACTTGTGACACCCAATTTACTTTACCTTTAATATCTAAATCATATAACATACAATACACTCTACGAGGTATTCTTCGCTCTTCCATTTGTGTTACTTTTAATCAACAGCGAATGCATTTGACAGCAGAGTTTCTATATATGGAATATCTTTTAGTTTCACACGTTTATAAGGTCATTTGGAGTCGTGTTATCTGCTCCTAAGAATTTCTTCAAAGCGCAAGAGTGAACTGTTTCACGCTGAATTGCTGCCTTATCTAATCATGAGAGAGAGAGAGAGAGAGAGAGAGAGAGAGATTGTGTGTGTGTGTGTGTGTGTGTGTGTGTGTGTGTGTGTGTGTGTGTGTGTGTGTGTGTGTGTGTGTGTGTGTGTAAGAAGAGAGAGAGAGAGAGAGAGAGAGAGAGAGAGAGAGAAATTCTAATGATTCTGAAAAAGGCGACCAAACAAGCCAAGAGAAACTCGTGTCACCTGCCTGTGAAAATGTACAAATATATTTTTTTAATGTAAAAGTCACATATAATGAAACACGAGGAAAAAGAAGTGATTTCATCTCTCTCTCTCTCTCTCTCTCTCTCTCTCTCTCTCTCTCTCTCTCTCTCTCTCTCTCTCTCTCTCTCTCCTCTCTCTCTCTCTTTCTCTCTCAGATGCCAGAGGTAAAGTTACTAGGGCAACGAACATTCGAAAATGTCTATGTAGTCATGGGTTTTCGTTTGTATGGTTAAATCCTAAGGAGTTTTTTGATTGTGTGTGTTCGTTTGTTTGTTTTTAGCGTATTTAAAGCAACGCATGGTAGACTGTAGATGACAAGACTGGGACTGCCATGTCCACAGTAGTGACAGATTCTCTATGTACAGACTATCTACAATAATCATTTAGCAGAACCATGCATAGGAATAGAAATGAACACATCGATAAAATGTACTTTAACAAAGTTTAGATTAGGTGACTCTGACATGCCAGTGCGTAGTCAAAGGTGTCAGAGATATAACAGGTCTTTGCTGTGCCCTGTGTGTGGATCCAGTGTAGAGGATGAAGTTCACCATGTTTTGTGTGGCGAAGTATTTCATGATTTATGAGCAAAACATATTCCTGACAAGTACTGTAGCAGGCCAGTATTATTGACTTTAGTCCTACTGTTGTTGTCAAGAAATAAAGATGTCATGAATGATTTTTTTTTGTAGGTATCTGTACAAGTCGATTAACGGCGGAGCAATAAGATACGATGTTTTTTATCGATTTTGTACACTGAAGTGTGTGAAAAGTTTTCTGTTAGTTACGTATGTTTTTTCCCTTCGAATGGGGCGTTGGCCTTTTTTTTTTAAAAAAAAATATCGTTATCGTTGTCGTTGTCGTTGTCGTTATCGTTGTCGTTATCGTTATCGTTATCTCAAGAAAAGGCCTTGGCCCCATTTGAAGGGGTGAGTAACAATGAGCATAATTAAACAAGATGTTTTGAGAGAGAAAGAGAGAGAGAGAGAGAGAGAGAGAGAGAGAGAGAGAGAGAGAGAGAGAGAGAGAGAGAGAGAGAGAAAGAGAGAGAGAGAGAGAGAGAGAGAGAGAGAGAGAGAGAGAGAGAGAAATGAACCAGCAGGCAGAAAGACAAGTCAAACATAAAAAAGAGCCGGAAGACAGAGAACAAAAAAAGTTCATTACAGAAAGAAAAAAAAAATTGCGTGGAAATACCAGAAATTGCACTGAATACCAGAAGTTGCACTTTGTGACTGGTAAAACACCTTCGGAATCCGAATGGGCAATACAGTGATTCCGGATAGCTTGTACGTTTTCATAATGCAATCCGGAATTTCTTTATCTGTCACACACAGAGAGAGAGAGAGAGGGACAGACAGACAGACAGACAGACTGACAGACAGAAGAATGGGTGAATGTAATGTTTCCTCGATTATTTTCTTCTTTTTATGCTGTCCCATCTTCTGTGCCACCTCAGAGGCAGTGCACCACGCCGCTCATTCCGACACCCCCCCCGTCCACAGCCACAGTCCGGTCAGTCCCGCCGCAGCCCCGGCAATGGCAATCTACAGGGAGCAGTCATTGTCAAGTCGTCAAGAGGCAACCCACCGGATGAGACACTGCACTGCTGCCGGAGTCACTTCTGTGGTGTTCAGTGGCGCCTGTTCTGATCTAACATACGCAGGACACCACCTACTGAGCCCCATACTGGCGACAATAATTGCTTAGTCGCGGAGCCGGCGTGAGTGAGCTCTCCCTCCGGAGGGCGCCACCACGTCTGTGTCAACGACAGCCCCCATGGACTCGCCGATACCGGTGACCCCGACGGAATCACACGAAGGCCACAGACGTGGAGAGGACATCGAAACTGAGGTCACCTTGACAGCATGGCATGAAGGGCCACAGAATTTATTTGAGACTTTTTTTTAATGCTGATCGATGAGAACGAGGATGATGAAGATGATACGGATTTCCATTCCGGTCTGAAACTGCATGACAGGGCTTTACTCTACGCTTTCTTTCATAATACATCCCGGCGTCGATTAGGCCCGAGAGATACAGACACCTGCAGTGTTGGTCAGGAAATGTGAGCAACACTCTTAGAAACGCACCCATTAAGTGGATGAAAACTCGACTGTGTGGTCCCAGTCTTTCCCAACTGAGCCCGCAGCAAAGTCAGCTCTGCGTAGGAGCCGGTCGGGGCAGAAAAAGCCCACATGACTCTGATAGGAATCGAACCAACGACCTCCCAGCCGGGAGTCCGCGACGCTAACCACTTCGCCACGGGCGGCTGGTTCGATTTTGCTCTTTGATCGTTGTCACAAGTGACAGTTTTCTCACTTCTGTATTCTCCTCCTCCCCCCTCCTTCACATTATCACCCCCACCCCCCACCCACCCCCCTTCGCTCTCTCTCTCTCTCTCTCTTTCTCTCACACTCTCGCTCCCGTGGCTCGCCAAGCCTTTGCCACTAAAATAATTATGCTGACTTTTGTGCACACATTTTTTCTATTGTTCCAACGCTTTCCCCTCCCCTCCTTACCTGAGAGAGAGAGAGAGAGAGAGAGAGAGAGAGAGAGAGAGAGAGAGAAGAGGGGTTGAGAGAGAGAGAGAAGAGAAGAGGGGTTTGAGAGAGCGAGCGAGCGAGCGAGAGAGAGAGAGAGAGAGAGAGAGAGAGAGAAAGAGAGAGAGAGAGAGGAAGAGGGATTGAGAGAGAGAGAGATAAAGAGAGAGGCAGAACAGAGAAAGACAGAGAGAAACAGAGAGAATCAGAGACAGAAGAGCGGTTGAGAGAGAGAGAGAGAGAGAGAGAGAGAGAGAGAGAGAGAGAGAGAGAGAGAGAGAGAGGGGGGGGGGGGGGGGGGGGGGTTAGTGGTGCAGGGGAACGCGAGGTCTTCTTATCAAAACGACCAGATCAGACTCCGTTCCACGCCAGCTTGGGAACGTCCAGCCCACCACTTGGTACACAAAACCCACCCCACCCCAACCCAACCCCACCGCACCCCACCCCAACCCCCACCGCACCACCGCTGCCCCTGACTCTTTAAGACAATAAATAAATGAACCCTTGTTGGATGCGGTAAACTAGGTCTGAACAGAGAGTCTTCATTACCGTTATGTGTTTTGTACCTAAATGTTTCATCCTGCTCCCCCCCCCCCCCCCCTCCCTCCCTTTTTTCCCCAAACCTGAAAGACCACGACAACAGGCATGCGGTGCCGATCTCCGCGGAAATCAAACAAAACCCAGTCCCCACAAAGCTGGTCAATTTAATTTCGTTTTCTGAACAAGACTGGTGGGCGGTCTATACTACTGACAACGATCGCTGGGCCCCCGTTTGGCAATCAAAGTTAGATTATCATCAGACAACATTATGCAGCAAGAGGAGGCCCCCCCCCCCCCTACCCACCCCCTCCCCTCCGAACACACACCAAGACAGAAACAATAACTCACATTCAACTTCAAAAAAAAAGACAGGACGAGGGAGTGGGGGGTGGGGGGGTTAGTAGTTGTTGGGAGGAAGGAGGGGAATGGGAGGAGGGAGGTGGGGGGCGGGGGGGGGGGGGGGCGGGGGGGCGGGGAGGAGGAGCCAGAAAAACCGCAACACGGGGCTTGCTGTAAAGAACTAATAGAAAAGGGGAAGCAATTACATTAATACAACGGCCAGTGAAAAATAAATGATTCCCAGGCCGTGTCTCAATTAGGCCGAGAGGGTTCGTCCTCTCTAAAAACCATGGCAATCCATTCCTAAACAATGCCTCCACTTCAAAGCCAACACCTAGGGAACTTGAGGCTCATTCACTGATGAGACAATACGCGGCCAATGGATGATGATGATGATTAGATGATGATGATGATGATGATGCTGTTGTTGATGATGATGGTGGTGGTGGTGGTGGTGGTGGTGGTGTGGTGGCGGCGGTGGCGGTGGTGGTAGGGAGGTAGGGTAGAGATGCAACAAATTATCACCGCTCCGGCACACAGACAATGACGATGCACACGATGCGTTCACAGGCTGGCAACGTAGTGTGACCGACCGCCTCCCGTCCGTCCGCTCACCACACAACTTCATTCTCCCGTTGAAGAGAGAGAGAGAGAGAGAGAGAGAGAGAGAGAGAGAGAGAGAGAGAGAGAGAGAGAGAGAGTTATGCGTAATGGTATGTACGCCGGGTAGGGGAGGGGGAAGAGAAAGAGACAAATAGACAGGGACAGAGACAGAGACTGGGGATAGAGACATGGACATGGACAGACAGACAGACAAACAGACAGACAACACAGACAGAACGACAGAGACAGGGACATGGACATGGACAAACAGACAGACAGACAGAACAGACAGAAGACAAACAGACAGACAGACAGTCAAGACAGAGACAGGGACATGGACAGGAGAGAGAGAGACAGACAGACAGAGACAGAGAGAGAGAGAGAAGAGAGAGAGTCAGACAGAACGAGACGGACAGACTGACAGACACACAGACATAAAGACACACAGATAGACGACGGACAGACAGACATGCAGAACAGACGAACGGACAGACAGACAGACTGAGACAGAGACAGAGGGACAGAAACAGAGGGACAGAGACGGGAGGATGAATAGGAGGAGGAATAGATGGACGGGAAGAGAAAAGGAAGGAAAGAGGAAGAGAGAGGGACGAGGGTGTGGAAACAGCTGGAGAGATATGAGGAGAGAGAGAGAGAGAGAGAGATAGAGAGATAGAGAGAGAAGAGAGAGAGAGAGAGAGAGAGAGATTTTTTGGTAGTACGTACGAAAGCGAAAACGTAAAACATACACCACCTGCGGGCTGGCACGCGTGGGACGCACGCGCGCACGCACACGCACGCACGCCACGCACGCACGCCCGCACAGCACGCACCCACACACACACACACACACACCCACACACACACACACACTCGGCACTCTAGGAGATTGATGGGGAGTCAGGGGGGGGATTGGGGGGGGGGGGGGGTGGGGGTGGGGGGGGGGAGATATAAAATCGGTTTTGAGAATTCCTCTCTCTCTCTCTGTTTTCTCTTTCTCTCCCCCTTTCCTCTCTCCCTCACCACACACCACACACACACCCACACACACACACACACACACACACACACACACACACACACACACACACACACACACACACACACACACACACACACACACACTCAGACACACACACCACACACACACACACAACACACACACACACACACACACACACACACACACACACACACACACACACACCACACACACACACACAACACACAGACACACACACACACACACACTCAGACACGACACACACACACACACACACACACACACACACACACTCAGACACACACACACACCCACACACACACACACAGCACACACACACCACACACACACACTCTCTCTCTCTCTCTCTCTCTCTCTCTCTCTCTCACACACACACACACACACACACACACACACACACACACACAACACACACACACACACACACACACACACACACTCACACACACACACACACACCCAACACACACACACACACACACACACACACCACACACACACTGTGGCGGGCACTATGCAAGAGAGTGAGTGGAGATCATTTCGGTTCGACATACCTCCCTGCAAGTTCCGGCCGCGTAGTGCGCAGTGTCCTCTCTCACCCCCTTGTCACCCCGGTCGTCACTGGTGCACGTGCCCTTCGCCACACAGGTTTGGCCCATGTCTCAGAGTACAAGCCAACAAGAGGAACGTGTCCTCCCCCACCACCCCACTCCCCATGACACCCCCTCACCCCCCCACCTCACCCCTTCTCCTCTCTCTCTCTCTCTCTCT
>JADBJO010000757.1:177500-182500 GCA_016801955.1 Conus betulinus | reverse complement strand
TCAGTTCCCTCCCTTGCTGTCGGTCATGGCCGACAGGACGCTTTGTGTCTTCCCGTCAAGTCGCCTTCGATCTGAGAGCAACATGGCGGCCAGGGTGAAAGGGGAGAAAAGCAACTTCTCGTTCTTCTTTTTTTTTTTTTTTTTCTTTTTCTTTTTTTTTGTTTTGTTTTCTTTTCTTTTCTTTCTTTTTTTTTACCTGGCACCTTGCGGGCGTTCTTTGTGATGAATGGGTGGGGGCGACGGGCAACCCTGAGGGCGCACTTTCTGCAGCGACAAGTTTTCCCTCTCTCGCTTTGAAGTCGAGGTGACTTAATTCCGGCCCATCCGCCAAGTAACATTGGCCGAACTGTCAGAGCGAGAAGCAGCACGTGTCGCCGTTAATTCTCCCCCTTGTCAGCCTCCGCCTGTCTGGATGAGCGCTCACGTCATGGAGTTTGATTGAGGATGGGCGATATGGGTGGCTGCCTCTTCCGTCGTCGTCAGTCTCACGTTCCGTCTGATACGGGTGGATCCCCGGGACGCGTTTTGAATCAGGGAACTGGATCTCGCTCTTGTTTCGTTTTGTATGGCGGTTGTGGTATACAAACCCTTGGTGTTGAGACAAACACGATGTGATGGTTTAATGAATCAGACGTGAACACACTTACATGGAGAACATCAAGTGATGTTTTTCACAAACATGTCAGCGAAACAATGCAATCGAATACGTTGCTCCCAGACTAAGGACGGATGAGTAGATAGTTGGCCCAAGCCTGCGAAGATTGTTCCGTTTAGATTTGAATGAGTATTTTCATATGTTCTCTCCACGTGACATTCAAGTTCGGAGAAAAGTCATCGCTTTCACTTTCTGTTTACCTGTGGTAGCCCATTGATGACTTACCCCCACCCCCCCCCCACCCCCCCCCCCCCCCCCCCCCCCCCCCCCTGAAATTCCAACAACGCAACTCATCGATTCAGGACTTAACTGAACCAGATGATGGGAGTGGAGGTGTGGGCGTGGGGGCGTAGGGGATGGTGGGGGGTGGAGGAAAGGGGGGAAGGATCGGTCATGTTGGTTGTTGTTTATGTCAAAACAGCGCTTTTAAAGTCAAACAATAGGAAAATTAAACAAAAATACAGCAGCGAGAATGAAACCACGCGTCATGGGAACTACGCCTTCCATACCTTTCGTCATCAATTCCACTTCTAGCTTGCTGATTCACTGGCTGGCCAGCTGGCTAGTTGGTTGGTTGGTTGGTTGGTGGGGGTCGGTCGGTCGGTCGGTCCCGCCGCGTCGTTCTCCTGCAGGCTAGGCAGTCTGCCTGATGCCTGCTAGCTGGCCTTGGCCGGCCTGGCCACAGGCAACGGGCATGGGCTCCTCACCTGGCTGCTCCAGGTCCCAGTGCGCCGCGGACATAAAACAGACAGCGATGAAATCGTCACTGACTTGATTGCCTGGCAAAGACCCTGGGCCCGAGTTCTCCAGCAATATTGCGACGCTCCATTTCCGTGCCTTCATGCACCGTTAGCTCCCACAGGCAGAGGTGGAAAGGACAGAGAGGAGGGGGAGTGGGGAGTGGGGGGAGGTGGGGGGGGAGGGGGGGGGGACAGTAGAGGGAGAAGACCAGGCAGGCCCGTGTGTGTGTCAACAGATAGCCTGTCGGCGCTTTCTCCTCTTGCTAAAGGCCCCGGCCATTAAAGCCGGCTGTCTTAATGAAACGACGGAGACGGGGGCCAGCTTCACCTGATCGGCCGGGCAATTCCCACCTGGACACCCTTTTAATGGTGATGAGAACGAAAGATGGATTCCCTCCATCCATGCTTAATGTGATGGATGGGGCCGAAGCCATCTTGCTGATAGATAAAAAGGATGAGGCTGGCAGGAGATGATATCGATCCCGGGCGCATCCCCTCACAATGGGCCCTCTTCCCTCCTTCCCGCCATCTCCCCATCCCCCCCCCCCACCCACCCCTCACTCCCTCTCGCCATCGGGCTGCTTTTACAGCCCTGTCAGCCCGTGCACCTTTGACAGCACTCCTACAAAGATGCATGGATTTCCATTGTGTTGACGCCCTGATAAACGCTCCCAGAGTCATCCGCAGCGGGCGTCGGAAGGAAAGATATCAGTCCTGACAGACAGCGGCTTTCAGAGGCAGGGGAAGGAAGGAGATTAAAAACGGAGAAAAAAAAAAAAGCTTCAAAAATTGAAACATTTGTGTGAAAAAAAGGTGAGAGACTGGGGAAGGAGATCAAAAAAAAAAAAAAAAAAAAAAACCCAGCTTGGGAAGGAGATAAAAACGGTATGGAAATGAGATAAAACGGCACGGGAAGGGAAGAAAACGGTTCTGGAAAGAGATAAAAAACGGCACGGGAATCAGATAAAAACGGCACCAGAAGGAGGTAAAAACGGCTCGGGAAGGACATATAAACGGCACGGGAAGGAAGTAAAAAAAATGGCACGGGAAGGAGATAAAAACGGCATGGGAAGGAGGTAAAAATGGCACGGGAAGAAGATAGAAACGGCCTGGGAAGGAGATGAAAAACGGTATGGAAATGAGATAAAATGGCACGGGAATGAGATAAAAACGGTATGGGAATGAGATAAAACAGCACGAGAAGGATATACAAACAACACGGGAATGAGTTAAAAACGGCACGGGAATGAGATAAAAACGGCACGGGGAAGAAGATTTTAAAACGGCCAGGAAGGAATGAGATAAAAACGGGCACGGGAATGAGATAAAAACGGCCCGGGAATGAGATAAAAACGGCCCGGGAATGAGATAAAAACGGCACGGGGAAGAAGAAAAAAAACGGTATGGGAAGGAGAGATAAAATGGCACGGGAAGGAGATAAAAACGGCATGGGAAGAAGATAAAAAATGTATGGGAAAAGAGATAAAACGGCACGGGAAGGAGATAAAAACGGCACGGGAAGGAGATAAAAACGGCACGGGAAGAAAGATAAAAACGGCACGGGAAGGAGATAAAACGGCGCGGGAAGGAGATAAAAACGGGCGCGGGAAGGAGATAAAAACGGCCCGGGAATGAGATAAAAAACACGGCACGGGAAAAAGATAAAAACGGTATGGGAATGAGATAAAACGGCACGGGAAGGAGATAAAAACGGCACGGGAAGAAGATAAAAACGGTATGGGAATGAGATATAAAACGGCACGGAAAGGAGATAAAAAACGGCACGGGAAGAAGATAAAAACGGTAGGGGAAGGAGATAAAAACGGCGCGGGAAGGAGATAAAAACAGCTCAGGAAGGAGATGAAAACGGTATGGGAATGAGAAAAAAACGGCACGGGAAGAAGATAAAACGGCGGGACGGAAACGGCACGGGAATGAGATAAGAGCAAACATATAAAGGATATACAAACGGCACGGGAAGAAAGTAAAAACGGCTCGGGAAGGAGATAAAAACACGGCGTGGGAATGAGATAAAATGGCACATGAATGAGATAAAAGCAACACGGGAAGGATGTACAAACGGCACGGGAAGAAGGTAAAAACGGCAGGGGAAGAAGATAAAAACGGTATGGTAAGGAGATAAAACGGCACGGGAAGGAGATAAAAAAACAGCCTGGGAAGGGGAAAAAAAAACGGAATGGGAATGATATAAAACGGCAAGGGAATGAGATAAAAACGGTATGCGAATGAGATAAAACGGAACGGGAAGGAGATATAAACGGCACGGGAAGGAGATAGAAACGGCACGGGAAGGATATAAAAACGCCGAGGGAAGGAGTTAAAAACGGTATGGGCATGAGATAAAACGGCACGGGAAGAAGATAAAACGGCACGGGGAGAGGATATAAACGGCACGGGAAGGAGATAAAAACGGTATAGGAATTATATAAAAATGGCACGGGATGGAGATAAAAACGGCACGGGAAGGAAATAAAAACGGCACAGGAATAAGATAAAACGGCAAGGGAAGAAGAAGGAAACGGAACGGCACGGGAAGGAGATAAAACAGCACGGGAAGGAGATAAGAACACTTCGAAAGCTGAAACATTCGTGAAAAGATAAAATACTGGGGAAAGAGATAAAACGGCAAAGGATTGAGACAAAGTTGCTTTAAAAATAAACAAAAACCTGAAACATTTTTTTTTATGAAAGGTTATTTCAAAGTGAGATACTGCAGGCGGAAATTAAAACAAATTTTGAAAAGAAAAAATGTTAGTTAATCCGCCAGAGAGAACAGGGACACAGAAATTACAAGACAAAACACGACGAGAGTCTCGACCTCTCAGGTCTTCTTCAGGCAATATAAACAACATTAAGGACGATGAAAATAAGGAACGAGCAATCACTTATCTTGCGCCAAATTCGAGAAGATGAATAATTGCTCGTTCTTCGTTTTTCTTTGTCCCGAACATTGTTTTTCTTTCCTGAAGAAGACCTAAGCGGTCGAAACGCGTCGTGTTTTGTCTTCTAACATGTTCGTCCTTGTTTTCTAGCGGATGGAGAAAAAAAAACCCTCTTTTTGAAATTTGTGAAACGGAAAGATACTACTGGGAAGGAAGAGACCGGCAGAGGAAGGAGGTTAAAACACTTCGAAAGCAAAAACATGTGTGAAAAGGAAAGGTCTTGTCCCTATAACTCAGCAAGCTTTCAGGTGCAAAAAGGAAGGAAATGAACGCTTCAACATGTTGAAAACTTCGTGAGAAACAAAGATTCTGGTCCTGTAGCTTTCTGGGCTACGGAAAGGAAAGGGAAAAGCTAGTTACGGTTTTTTTTCTGGCCTGACCTAAAACTGTTACCAGAAGCGTCCATTTACGACCAAAACAGCCGAGTTCACGCCAGGACTGGGCTGTCGTGGAGCTGTCTTTTAATACTGACAGATCACAACTTGGTAAGCAGTCTTGTAACACAAGCTGCTCGAGATGGTTCACGACGTCACACCACCTGAGGAGCGAAGACCCGTGCAAGGGAGAGAACCCACGGGTGTTATTGACGTCGTCACGAACAGTGAAAGGAGACCACTCTCAGGAGATTTCAACTTAGCGTGT
>JADBJO010000757.1:170000-172500 GCA_016801955.1 Conus betulinus | reverse complement strand
GCCTGTAATTATTTCGTCATGAGAGCAAGACTTACCCTACTTGTTGCTACTCACTGTTGTCTGCTCCATGCCCCCCCATTCCTCATTTCTGATGTCCTTTCAACCCCCTTGGGATCAACGTAAAGACCCACGGGACCCTGAACTCAGTAACAAATGACCGCCTCCCCCTCCCTACCCTCCCTACCCTCCCCCTCCCCCCCCCCCCCCCCCCCCCCCCCCCCCCCCCCTCCCCGCCCACTGAAGCAAATGGTTGGCCTAGGCTGCGAAGTCCGCCTGAGAATTGGTCATCAAGAAACGGCTCTGCCTAAACTGACTCCAATGGGTCACGTGAACCTTGTCAACTGTGGTAGCTTAGCTGAGAAGGACCCTGTTATAACAGGACGAAGGAAGGAGGGGCAACACAGCGGCTCTCTCTCTCTCTCTCTCTCTCTCTCTCTCTCTCTCTCTCTCTCTCTCTCTAAGGAACAACTGCTTGACTAATCGCCCCCCCTACCCCGACCACCTGAGATGAACAACAACTGTTCTGTTCCTCCGACATCTCGACTCCCTACGGGCCTGGGCCTGGGAACAAATTGTCTCCCCTTCAGCCTCGTTTGCCTGGCCTTTGTTGCAAGCAGTTCCAGGCGATAAGTAAGTGTCAGTTTTTCTTTTCGTTTTTATTACCTTAATTATCTGTTCTGCGTTCTTTTTATTACCGTGAATGTATCTTCGTTCTTTGTTTTTATTGTCTTCAATGTCTGTTTGTCCTTTGTTTTCATTGTCTTGAATGTTATTTGTCTTGTCTGACAAAAAAACAAATAGGTCGAAATTGCGTTTGATTTGCAATTTGTTTACTTCTTCATTTGGTGGCGCAGCAACTCGTTCCTCGCTCTTATCCGTAAAAGTCTTGTGATGAAAGAACGTTAATCTCACCTTCTTCCATCCTGTCGAAGAAGAGGAGGCGGAACATAAGAGGAGGAAGATGTTGGGGGGGGGGGGGGGGGGAGGTATGATTTGTGGAACGAATGCAGTCCAGTCTAGCAATGCGTCATTACCAGAACTAAAGGGGATCGCCTGTATGGACGTATAAAAAAAAAAAACGGATGGGGTGGAGTGGGGAGGGGAGGGGGGGGGGGTACTAGGGTGGAGGTCGGAGGTCAGTTGAACTTGTTTATGAATGCAATCACTGTGACATTTTACAATCAAACACAAACATTTCAGTGGACGTGTTTCTCTTTTTTTTTCAGTATACTGCATAATTAAAAGAAAGAGAAAAAAAACATAGTTAAAAGAAAGAGAAAAAAAAAACCAGTCTTTTCATATAAACGGAGACATACTTCTATGTGAAGTTTTTTTTTCTTTTTTTTTATCGTGCCTTATTCAGACTCTCCCAACGCGTTCACCTTCTGGAGGATGGTAACAGCAGCAACCAAATGTTGATGCTGCAGGAAGGGAAACTCACAGACTGGCACTCACTTCAATCTGGCCCTGCGGACAGGAAGACCATGCAGACCACAGAACAAGGGCTCCACGGATGCCCCTCCGTTGACCAGCACGACGAGATTGACCATTGGGCACTTCACTGATGACTAAGCTCCAGGGCGCGCGCGCGCGCGCGCGCACACACACACACACACACACACACACACACACACACACACACACACACACACACACACACACACACACACACACACACACACACACACACACACACACACACACACACAACGTACACACACACACACACACACACACACACACACACACACACACACACACACACACACACACACACACACACACACACACACACACACACACACACACACACACACACACACACACACACACACACAACGCGCGCGCACACACACACACACACACACACACACACACACACACACACTATTATCCTCACACGTACACGATGATGTCAAAAACTGAACCCGCCTCCCCTTCCCCCGACACCTTACACCCTCTGCCCCCCACCACCACCCTCCCATCCCCCTCCCCGCCCCCATCCCCCACCCACTTTCCATCCCCCCCCCCCCCCCCCCCCGATCCCCATCCCCCGACCCCATCACACCATCCTATGACTGTAACAACAGCCCAACATTTCTTGCGGCTTATAGACACGCATACATGCATATATATATGACAAAACCCAACACCCTGACAAAAGTCAGTAGAAATCCGATAAAAGCCTAGGTCTCTCTCACTCCGGGCTATCAATGCCTAATAATGTCGGCCCAACTACAGCAGCTTCTTCGCTTCAAAAAAACGTGAAAACAATGCTTTAACAACTAAATAATCACAAAATCAATAATAACTCCCACCTCCACCCGAAAGCATTCATTTTCACTGTGCGAAAAGAAGAAATTATCACGTGAAAATGATGACCGTTTCCGTGACAAGAATTTTCTTCTTTTTTTTTTTTCCTACAGATTTTGACGCTGTCAAATTCTCGAAAGATAAGTCAAAAAAAAAAAAATCACGTTAAAA
Organism: Conus betulinus; assembly: GCA_016801955.1. Classification (NCBI taxonomy): domain Eukaryota; kingdom Metazoa; phylum Mollusca; class Gastropoda; order Neogastropoda; family Conidae; genus Conus; species Conus betulinus. The sequence continues at coordinate 170,016 of JADBJO010000757.1, read as the reverse complement.
ACAGCTACTAGTGAAA
>JADBJO010000757.1:157500-160000 GCA_016801955.1 Conus betulinus | reverse complement strand
AGACAAAATGCCCAAATTCACTTTAAACTAAATAACATTTCAATTCTTGGCCTTTTCAAACTCCACAAATTAATTCCGTTCAGTTCAATTCAGTGGTTATGTTAACGTCTGTCCATTGTCAATGATATTAGACGATGACCAACAATTAAATTGTGATAGAAACGCACTAAAAAAAAAAAAAAAAAAAGACACAGAATTTCAAAGTATACTAGTTAAATTTATAGCAATGTCCCATTCTTCACGCTGTAAACACCTCCACATGAAAAATTCTAAAACTATGTAAAAAATCAAAAGCCGAATTCAAAATACTATCCAAAATTGATTATACTTTTCATACTCAACCTTGTCCTCACTTCATTTATGGAATTCTGATGGAACTGCTCTAAAAGCAACAACAACAGCAAAAAGGTTAAAGACGGAATACTAAGATTCATTTCTAATAACAAATTTCAAGTCGTAATTCTCTCCACTCTCAATCAATAGAATTCTACTGAAAATGCGTTTTTTAAAAAAAAATGTAAAGGACGATATGCTAAAATTTATTTTAAAACATTGATTTAAAAAAGGCAACCGACAAACTCTTGACAAACTCTTGACAAAGTATACAAATACAACAGCTGCAACATACACACACACACACACACACACACGCGCGCGCGCGCGCGCGCGCGCACGCGCACGCACGCAGACGTTATCATTTTCCCAGAATAAGTCAAAATAATTGCGATAAGGGGATGGAATCACTGGATTATCTGTGTGCTGGTTACATTTTGCATGATACAGATGATGTGTCGTGTTGTGACGGGCGAGGACTCGGAGTTAAGCTCAAAACGAAATTTCATTTTATGTTACCATTATTGGTGTCCCGTCACCTTTACTGTGTGAGGGCTCGATGACAATGGGGGGGGGGGGGGGGGGGGGGGGGGGGGGGGGGGGGGGGGGTGCCCATGCTAAAGCAGAATTTGTATGTGGAAAATATGAACGCTTCTGCCCATATCCTGATGCATCCTTGTGCATGGTGATTATATATTTCATGCTTTCTTTTCTTTTTTTTGTTTTTGTTTTGTTTTGCAACACCAGTAGCCCCTCATCCATTGATTTCTTTTTTTTCCTTTCCAATCATGATGTAACATTATAACTACTATCATCACATCACCACCCATTAGGATTTTTTTTATATATATATATATTATATATATATTATATATATAATTTCTATTCCTTACCACTAAGCACCATAATCAATCCACCATAATCACTACCATTACTTATATATCATACCATTATACAATGATTACAAAACAAATAAACCAACCTACTGTTTCATCTCCCTCCCCCCCCCCCCCCCCCCCCCCCCCCCCCCCCCCCCCCCCCCCCCCCGCCCTTTTTCTTTCACCCCTTCAGTGTTTAGCCACTGTTAACACACTTTATAAAAAAAAAAAAAAGTGACCAGTTTCCCTCTTCTTATCATTTTCGATTTCATCATCGCCACTATCACTATTATTGCCATTGTCACCATTATTATCATGGTCACCATAACTATTTCAACTTCCATGATCCCATCCTTAGCGGCCTCGTTTTCATCCAACAGCCATTTTGCGCCGAATATGAGACGATAAGTGGTTTCTCGTTTTGTTCGTTTACACCGTCCTAAATGTTATTTGTTTTTGCCTGAAGAAGACCCAAGACGTCGAAATGCGTTGTGTTTTGTCCTGTAATCTGTTTGTATGTATCCTGTGGCGGTACTAATAGCGTTTTTCTTTTAGATCAGATACTAATCAAGAGAGGGAAACGTCTGGACATCCTCCACACTTAGCCATAACTGTCTTTTCTGAGTTGCGCCTGGGAAGATCGTGGGATTTACTTGTGGGATTCCTTTCGTCGTTTACAGCGTTCTTAGCCGAGGTCTTGTCTGTCACCCACACAGACTATCCCGGGGTTCTTTTTGCAGTTCGTTGTCAACCTCCAGGGTCAGCTGTCCTGTTTCATGACCTCAAACATTATGAGTCACTTCAGAGCTGACGGAAGACTTTGCTGCTCCTTCTGAGGTGTGTGGTCTCCCACTGACTGACCAAACAGTGATATATTGAACCAGAGAGCAGTGGGAGGAAAACAAGTGCAGGGTAACAATCCTTCCGTCATGAAAATATTGACTTGACAAAGATATCCCCTGAAAAAAAAAAAAAACGAAAAAAAAAAAAAAAAAAAGAGGCAGCTTTGGAGGGGGGGGGGGGGGGTGGTGAGAGAAAGAAAAGATACATGAAAAAGAGGGTGTTACAAGATCAATATAAAAGTCTTCATCAGCAGCGAAAGGTCCTTCCTGAAAATAGACCTGTCTCTATCGCCTGCGCATGTACGTCTTTTGTTCACGGGTTTGGGCTTAGCAATGGATCCTGGCTGACTGACCGACTGTGCTGGTTCTCTCTTGGCATCAAATGGAGATACACCGCAAGTAATAGCAGGGTATTCTCACCACCAAGGGCTCAGAAACAGAATCAAA
>JADBJO010000757.1:145000-152500 GCA_016801955.1 Conus betulinus | reverse complement strand
AGGTTGGAAACCCCACTGTTTCATAGTTTGGAAACCCATGTAGGTTGGAAACCCATTTTATTTGAAAAGTTGGAAACCCACCGTATTTCAAAAGTTGGATACCCACTGTGTTTCATAGGTTAGGTCAGAAATCCACTGTATTTCATAGGTCAAAAACCCACTGTACTTCATAGGTTAGGTCAGAAACCCACTTTATTTCATAGATTAGGTCACTGTATTTCATAAGTCTTAACTTTGATTACGCCTTCCAGAGCCGAGGAACCACGACCACGGACTATATTACATGCCATTCGAAAATCAGTCAGTCAGTCTCTCTCTCTCTCTCTCTCTCTCTCTCTCTCTCTCTCTCTCTCTCTCTCTCTCTCTCTCTCTCTCTCTCTCTCCACCCCAAGCTTTTCATCCCTCCTGTGTCTGCTGGAAAAAAGAAAAAAAAAAACGCAGACCAGCGTAAGATGTGCAGGCCTGTTCATGTCTAACCAACCACTAGCGTCTAGCTTGTTCCAGAGCCGACGTAAGGTGTCAGTCGATTTTTCTTCTATTTTTTTTTTTCAATTTTGACAATGATGTTGTCCAGAGTGTTCCAGTCTATTGTTTTGCAAAATATGACCGCACCGTTATGTTTGTGTGAGGCACTGAATCTAATCTATCAATGTTTCTTATGTTGTTATCAAGAAGTTTTGTTTTGTTTTTTTGTTTTTTTTTTTTCGCACAAAGTCTGTTGTGTGTGTTGTAGAGAGGAATTGCTGTCCTGTTTTTTTTTCTGTGAGGTGTTAGACGCCTGCCAGTGTCGTTCCCTTTGTAGCCCGCTTTGTGACCCACTGTGTAGAAGATTAGGCGAAAAGTCCTCGCGCCAGTCTTGCAGAGGGGGGGGGGGGGGGGGGGTGAGTGGTGGGCTGGGGTGGGGAGGAAGACAGTTCTGGGAACCAATCACGAAGCCGTAGATGAACAGGCCGGACCTCTCTGGAGATGAACCGGGCTGCGATCCGTTGTGACATCAAGGAGTGGATGGATGATGGTCATCTGCCACCTCTCTCTCGTCACTCCCTGCTATACTACCTGGCGGTGAGCAAACGACGCGCACTTTGCCTTCTCGGTCATTGAATTAATAGTGTGGAACTACTTCAAGTCGGAAGAGAACTGAGGGCCAAGGTGAGGGTCGGGGGAGACAAGCTGAAGTACGGTATTGATGAGCGAATAGAGTTAAGGGGGAAAACGGTGGCGTGCCCCATCTCTCGGCCAACGACTCCAGATGACGAGGTCCTCTTGAAGAGTGTAGTGGTCGCCAAAGCCCTCGATCTGCCTGTATATTAGGCAGTGATCTGCTTGCATCTTAAAGACGCTTAGTGTGATAAAAAGTCAGAATGAAGCTATGAAGTTTGAACGGTACCTTGAGTGACGCCGAAGCCGATCGCAGCTGAGGAAGAACTTCAACAACTACTGTCATGGGCCGCTCAGTTAAGAAACTTTTGAGTTGAGCCATGTGTGGTGGAGCCAAATCACGCTGCAGTTTTGCATTTTGGGGGGTAGACGGTCACTGTGGATGGTATCGAAGGCCTTACTGAAATCTAATGAGGCTATGTGAACTTCTTTGTCTCGTCTGAAAGACTGAAGTAGATCAAATACAGCAAGTAAGAAGATGACAATCGGCGCAGGAGTCAGCTCTGAAGCCATGGTTGAGGTTAGTCAGGATGTTGTCTGCTTCAAGGTGGGCCATACTACGGCGACAGATGATGATGCTTTCTGGCATGGTGCACAGCATTCAGGTCAGGGATCTGGAGTCGTAGTGGTGTGGCAGATCTCCTCTCCTGAAGGTGCCATGTGACACCGGCCTGAAGCCAGTCTCTAAGGAGGCAGACAACATCATGAGAGATCTGAGAGATGGGTTGTGTCAGGAGCGGGGTGATATCATCAGCTGGAGTCTCAGAGACCAGTGTGTGTGTGTGTGTGTGTGTGTGTGTGTGTGTGTGTGTGTGTGTGTGTGTGTGTGTGTGTGTGTGTGTATGTATGTGGAGGTGGGGGAGGGAGAGTCTGCACAGAGGTTGTTGAATCTTCAGAGAAAACCACTACAGTCTGGATGCATTAGCCAAGACCAGAACCCAGGACTCCCAGACCAAAAAGAACAATCTTTTAGCCACTGGGCCATCTAGACTCCACTCACAGCTGTAAAGATCTGACGGAATGACTGGCCCATTCTTTCGGAGCTAGTGACAATGGAATGGAATCATAAAGAATACCCTTTCTTCTGCATACCTGCGCAATACATTTTCAGGGGAAAAAAAAACAGAGAAACAATCATCTGTATCTGTTCTTCTGTTCCTCTGCAAGCGCATGTTCCCCTCTCCCCCTCTCTCCCCCTCTCTCTCTCTCCCTCTCTCTCTCTCTCTTCTCCTCTCTCTCTCTCTCTCTCTCTCTCTCCCTCTCTTTCCCACTCTCTCTCTCCTCTCTCTCTCTCTCTCTCTCTCTCTCTCTCCTCTCTCTCTCTCTCCTCCCTCTCTCTCTCTCTTTCTCCTCTCTCTCTCTCTCTCTCTCTCTCTCTCTGCCCCCCCTCTCTCTCTCTCTCTTCTCCTCTCCCTCTCTTTTTCTCTCTGTCTCCCTCTCTCTCTCCCCTCTCTCTATTTCTCTCTCTCCCTCTCTCTCTCTCTCTATCTCTCCTTCTCTCTCTCCTCCTCTCTCTCTCTCTTTCTCTCTCTCTCCCCCTCTCTCTCTCTCCCCCTCTCTCTCTACCTCTTTCTTTCCCTCTCTCTCTCTCTCTCTCTTCTTTTCCCTCTCCCTCTCTCTCTCTCCCTCTCCTCTCCTCTCTCCTCTCTCTCTCCTCCCTCTTTCTCTCTCTCCTCCTCTCCCCCCTCCCTCTCTCCCCCCCCTCTCGCTCTCCCCCCCTCTCTGTATACATATGTGTGCGCGCACACGTGTACGAGCACAAGCAGCAATTTAAAAAAATGGTAGGCAATCAACGTGACTGAAAAGCATGACCCAAACAATGGCGGTGACACCAGGGCCAAGGCATTAGGCCCAAACAACCTGTGTAATTGTGCGTGTGCCTACCGCCCTCCGACAACAGCAGCAACAACAGCAACAGCAACAACAACAACAATAGCAGCAGCAAGGCATGTCGCCGCCTGGTTGGTTGGTTGGTTGGTTGGTTGGCTGGTTGTCTGCCATCAGCGGTCATGCTCCACAGGATGTAGGGGCTCCATATGACGCTTCGTCCTGTCCTGTGCGTCCTTGTTTCCCTCCCTACCCCCCCCCCCCCCCCCCCCCCCCCCCCCCCCCCCCCCCCCCCCCCCCCCACCATCCTCCTTTGTGGTTCAGTCCATCTGTGACACGGATGTTGTTATCCAGACAGCAGTTTTCATCATGCGTTTTTGTTTTCATCTGTCTCTTTCACGCATGTGTGCACACATGTACACACACACACACGCACGCACGCTGCACACACACACACACACACACACACACACACACACACACACACACACACACACACACACACACACACGCGCGCGCGCGCGCGCGCGCGCGCGCAGCACGAGCACACACACACACACACACACACACACACACACACACACACACACACACAGAGTCTCCTCATTATTCTCCCACAGCAATTACCTCTCTCTCTCTCTCTCTCTCTCTCTCTCTCTCTCTCTCTCTCTCTCTCTCCTCTAAACGCCACCTCTCTCTCTCTCTCTCTCTCCCCTACACGCCCACTCCCTCTCTCCCCGCTCCCTCCCCCCTCCCCCTTCCCTTCCTCGCCATCATTTTATTGTCATCCACTACCTGTGTGATGATGAGCAGCTTAAAGCACGTCAATCTTGTGTCGGTATAAACCCCGCATAATGTGAGCGCTCATACATTGAACCCACATAAAGTCGTCACCCATGATCTACAGCAAATCACCCCCCCTCCCTCCCTCCCCTCCCAATCCAGCCCCTTCCATAACTCATGTTGACGTATCTATTTACCCGTGACCTCCATGACCCGTCTACCCATCTCTCCCTCTACTCCTTCACCCCATCCCTCCTTTTCAATGATGTCTCTGTCCATCGCAAATGAACAGACTCATACAGATACGCATGGGCATAATAATAATATAATAATAATAATAATAATAAATGTAATAATAACCCGCCTTAGCTTAAGGCTGTGTCAGGCCAATTGACATAGGCTAGAACACCAAGGCTACATCAAAATGTTGTTATGCTCTGCATAGTTATGCGGGGATTGTCTTCAGTTGTGATAAGCTCCTTGCATAACATTGTCAGTCACCAAAATCCCCCGAAGTCGGAGTGTGGCTGCCCACGTGGCGGGGTAATCAAAAACGGTCCCACACGTAATGTTCTCATCCCCAGTTGTTTCATTTTACCATAGTGTTCAAATACTTCGGCTGTTTGGACTATCCCTGAAGTCTTATAGCCAGGGTACGACAAACAACAACAATAATAATGATAATAATAATAATAATAATAATAATAATAACAAAATTTATTTAAAGCGCCTTGCCAAAGGCTTCAGGCGCTAACAACCCACACTCTCGTGTACACAACGGGCAGCCTACCTGGGTAGTGCCGACTGAAGAGCTGCCTGCCGGCGCTTCATTCAGTCGTTTCCCGTGTCATCCAGTTAACATCGTTCACTCAATTACTTATTTTCCTTCATTCTTTCAATTTCTCACGCAAGATGCATGCTGTGTGTGACGTGTCATCCATACCAACGGCCAGATTGCCATGGTCTTCTCCGATGGGATTTTACGTATGTGCAAGATGTTATGCGTGCGTTCACACACTGAACCTCGGTTTATAGTCTCTTTTGAAGGACTCTTTGGGAAATGGAGTCAGAACCAATGTTAACTCCGACGGAAAAATATCCCTGTAGCGAAACGGCCCGGCGGAGATTCGAACCCGCAACCCCAAGATCACCAAGATTCCGAGTCCGGCGCTCTACCAACTGAGCTATTCCGGCTCCCATAACAACACGGAAGAAAAAAAAAATTGATGCACACAGTAACTCCTCGAAACCACTCACGGCTGATTTGAACGGTCCAATGTTTTACTTTTACTGTGCACCAATGCCACTTTGAATTTGACTTGGTTCTGATAAAATTCCCAGAAAGATTAGTAGCATATTTTGATTTTAAATCGGAGTTTTATCCCTAGTTTGAATCTACCAAGTGTTTCGCAGATATAACATGCTTTACTAGTCACCTAAAATGAACTGATTTAATTCCCAGAAGGATGAATGTAATAATTTGATTTTAAATGATATTTTTATGGACTTTTTTTTTTATTCGGTTTGAATCTGCCAAGTATTTCGCACATATTACATGCATTACAACTTAGAAATGAAATGTTGCCGCTAAACGTTGGGTAAAAAAATAGCAGGGATGAATAATGAATGAAATCTTCGCGAAGACAGCCTGCTTATCTAATTCTTTTCACCTTGTTATGATAGCAGATCTAAACAAAGTTCCCTTGACAAACGTGGCTGCTGATCGAACCTGCTGGAACATTTGCTGCCTCTGGCGTAGGGGGGAGGGGGAGGGGGGGCGGTCGGAAAAGGAGTAGGAGAGGTGGAGGAGCCAGCCCAGAACAAAATTCATGAAAGGGAGATAAGCTAGCAGGAATACTTTTCGGAACTTGATGCAATACTTTGGCTGTCTCGGGCAATTACCCTGGCTGCCTCGGGCAATACCTTGGCTGTCTGGTGCAACACCTTGGCTGTCTGGTGCACTTACCTTGGCTGTCTGGTGCAATTACCTTGGCTGTTTCGTGCAATTACCTTGGCTGTCTCGTGCAATACCTTGGCTGTCTGGTGTAATACCTTGGCTGTCTGGTGTAATACCTTGGCTGTCTCATGCACTACCCAATTGGCTGTCTCGTGCACTGGGAAAGAGAATACTTATCGTTGTGTCAGGCATCGTAGAAGAACTGTTGAGAGATGTTGGTGTGTCCTTTCAACCTTGTGTGCTAATTTTTTTTGTTTTGTTGGGGGGAGGGGGGGGGGGGGCACTGGGAAAAGCCTGTCAAAAAGCAATGATGGTCCAATACACCTTTGTGGGGCCGGAATAGCTCAGTTGGTAGAGCACCGGACTCGTGATCCTGGGGTTGCGGGTTCGAATTTTAGCACAGGGGGACTTTTTCCTAGGAGTTAACATTGGTTCTGACTCCATTCCCCATACAGTCCTTCGAATGAGACTATAAACCGAGGTTCCGCGTGTGAATGCACGCATAACATCTTGCACACACGTAAAATCCCCATCACCCACTTTCGGGAGAGAAGGCCAGTTTGGCCGTTGGTATGGATGACACGTTACACATAGCATGCACCTTCCCCGAAAATGGAGTATGGCTGCCTTAATGGCGGGATTAAAAAAAAAACGATCATACACACAAAACTCCACTGCCTGTCTATACAGGCAGTGTCCGCAGCAGTATCAGCCTGCTTACGCGAAAGAAAGAAAGAAAGAAAGAAAGAAAGAAGGAAATACACATGTGTGTGTGTGTGTGTGTGTGTGTGTGTGTGTGTGTGTGTGTGTGTGTGTGTGTGTGTGTGTGTGCGTGTGTGTATGTGTGTGTGTGTGTGTGTGTGTGTGTGTGTGTGTGTGTGTGTGTGTGTGTGTGTGTGTGTGTATGTGTGTACATGTTTGGGTATGAATTTGTGTGGGTATAAATGTGTAATTTCTTACATGTACATACCACATTGGAAAAGGTATCTATGATTTTGCTTTAGAGGCCTGTTTGATTGATTTATTAATGTTGCATTGTTTGTGTTTGTGTTTTACGTGCCTGCAAAAGCATTTTCCTTGTGTGTATGGGATATGATAAAAGTCTGAAGTCTGAGGTCTTTGGCTTGTTAACGCTGTGAAGGCACAGGAGGAAGCGCCTGAAAAAACCTGCTGCTGTTTCAACATATCTCTGGCGCTAATGGTCTGAAGACATAATGAAAAGCAGGCCCAAAAGGAGTGCAGTAAAGTTGTCACCAACGCATCTCTGGTGCGCTAATGTGACATTTGGGCAGTGCGGATCGAATGCACATTCAGACGTGCTAATGCTATGATGACATAGAAGCATGAATTAAAGAATATAATGCCATCTACATTCTTCTTCTTCTTCTTCTTTTCTTCTTCTTTTCTCTTCTTCTTCTTCTTCTTCTTCTTCTTCTCTTCATACACGCAGACAGGAACGCCAAAGGCACTGACGAAGGCTGCTGTACGGCGGAGGCCCTGCAGAGATCCATGGAACTTCTCCATCGTAGATTGTCGATGCGTCAGCAGGCCAGGTCTCTGCTCTTCGCTTTGGCAGTCCTGCAGGAAGTGTTTCACAGTCATTGAGGGCTGTACCGCATGGGCACCCTGCAGACTTCGCCAGTGTGGGATTTGGTGAACATGTAATGGCGTCTAAACAATGCCTGGTGTGGTGATGTTGGGACGACAGTGGAAAGAGCCCGTTCAAAAGTAATGCTCACCAACCTACCTGGGAATGATGTACTAAGATTACGACA
>JADBJO010000757.1:135000-137500 GCA_016801955.1 Conus betulinus | reverse complement strand
AAACAACAACAACAACAACAACAACAACACCAACAACACAACAACACAGTATGAACAACGAAACTGAAGCCACTTTGAGAAAGCGTCCTTTTTCCACTTCAGTTGTGTACAGTTTGGCAAATATTATCCCTATTCTATTATTTTTAAACTAAAATGTAACTGCGTAATGAAAAAGATTACATGAACATTTTGGCAATGGAAATAGAATAATACTTTGGAGACGATGTACAATTCCTTTATTTTACCCCATTTTGACTGCGCAGACATTTTGTGGGATAACTGCACAGATACCCAGTCAATTATGTTAGAAAAACTACACCTAGAAGCAATTCGTATCATTATTGGTGGAGTTAAGGGAACAAGTCACTAGAAATTATACGAAGAATCTGGCTTTTTTGCTCATTACAAGACAGACGGAAAAGACACAAGCTGATACAATTTCATAAAATGGTTAATGGCGTCTGTCCAAACTATTTAGCTGATCTGCTCCCTTCTCTAGTCTCTGACTAAAATCGTTACCATAGGCGTCGGCCACTCGAAAGAACAGTGCCACGATTTAGAACTGAATTATACAAAAAAATCATTTGTACTCAGTACAGTCATTTTGTGGAGCAACCTTCCAGACGACATTAAGTCAACAAACTCTATCAGCCAATCTAAACGTTTTCTGACTACGTCAGACACCGCTGTTCCCTCCTACTATTACATTGGATCGAGGCAGGATCAAATAAACCATTGCAGATTACGCTTGGGAATGAGTAACATTAATTACGACTTACACAACAGACTTACACAACAGGCTGATCCAAAATGTGCGTGTGGCCATCACACAGAAAATACAGAGCACTACCTGTTTAGATTGTTCAAATTACATACAGATAGGAACGAATACGATACTCACTCTCGATCCCGACTGTATTGATACTCACACACTTCTTTTTGGTGACCAAACATTAACCAGGGAAGAAAACGAAAGAATTTTCAAAACTGTGCACCAGTTTATCGCCCAAAGTAAACGTTTTTAATATTATAGCGAATTAGTTCTTCCTCATGTTCCTCTTCTTGTTCAAGTACTTGTACTTCCTGATCTTATTCATCTCCTTATGCTTGTTCATCTTCCTAATTGTTTCTCTTCTTATTTTTCTACTTCTTCTCCTTGACGTTGCTGACAGGTTGGCCTTCGGATGGCTGTATATGGTGATTTAGTATTCCCTCAGTTCACGACTTTGCATTAGACCCCACTGCGACACGGGGACTGGGCTCTTGGTTTTTGGGAGACACTGTAACGAATGATCTATGCCATGAACTAGTAGACAGTAAGTCACAGATGTTCTCTCTCTCTCTCTCTCTCTCTCTCTCTCTCTCTCTCTCTCTCTCTCTCTCTCTCTCTCTCTCTCAAATTTGTGTAACTTCGGTGCATGGGGAATCATGGTATTTGTTGTGTAGATTGCCTGTTTGCATCGCGCTTAGATTCTACTGATCTGTTCCATCTTCTTTCCTGTCTTTTCATTTAAAGTAAGGTTTCTACAAAGTTTTACATATGATATTCAGCATTTTTTTTTTCTGTCTTACGTGTCACTGTTGATTATGCAATCCGCCGATGTGTTTTTTTGTTGTTAAATGTTCCGTCACTGAGCACATGATAAGCATTTGCTTGTTGTTGCTTCAGTTCAACAAGTTGTTATGTACACATCTGTTCATTAAAGAAATGTTTTAAAAAAAATTAAAAAAAAAAAAACATTGTGGCAAATATAATCCCTATTCTACTTTCAAGCGAAACTGTAACTGTGTAGTTAAAAAAAAATCAAAGCACAATTACATGTTGGCAAATATAGTCCCTATTCTGTATTCAAACGAAACTGGAACTGTGTAGTTTTTAAAAGGTAATGTTTTTCTTTAACCATTCCGAAACTTTGTCCTACTGGTTGCTAAAACATGTGACCTAAACTTCTTGTCTTTCTCGTGAAATACCCGACACGTGAAGCCATGTAGAAATCTCGTTCAAAGGACTAGCACGGAAATGGAACCCTGTACGGATGGTATCTCCGAAGATAAAACCTTCTTCATATCTGGCTATCTCGTATGGGAATCGAACCCCAGATCCTTGGAACAAGAGTCTGACAACCGACCCACTGCGCCAACGAGGCCCCCAACTACAACATAATACGATGGCATACTGTACGCGCTCACAGGCTGCAGACACACACACACACACACACACACACACACACACACACAAAGCTATGCATCAAGGCCTTGCTTAAGAAGTCAGGTATTTACAGACAGGCTCAATTCTATTGTTTTCAGGATTTGAATTCTGTCAGTTTAAAAGTTGATTTACCTTCTTTTTCTGTTGTACGCTCATCAAAGTACTTGCAAGGTGGCTCCAGACAGATTACAATGAAAGGAATGGTACTTCTTTGAGGAAACCACTCGGCGCAAAGATAGGGTCACAGGTCAAAACGAAGGCCTCAAATGTGACGTCAGGTAAGGGGTAGCT
>JADBJO010000757.1:120000-125000 GCA_016801955.1 Conus betulinus | reverse complement strand
TGTCTTCCTATGTGCTGTGAGCTGTTGCTGTAACATCCATCATCACCATGACAAACTGTCTTTGTACCATGTGGAAGATGACCAAGCAGCAATGATGACATGTAGCTATCAGCTTGGCCTGGTAAGAACTCATGAACCATGGTCTTGTGAACCACTGTCCTGAATGTCTTGTGAAACATTATGATGAATGTCTTGTGAAGCAATATGCCAAATATCTCTGAAACATTAAAGGTGAATATCTTGTGAACCTCTGTGTTAAATGTCTCCTGAACCAATGTGCCAAATGTTTCATGAACCATCGTGCAGGATACATCATAGACCACTATGTCAAATATCTCTTGAATCATTATGTTGGATGTCTCTAGAGCTGTTATGACAAATATCTTGAGTTATGGTTCGTTTGTGGGTGTTTTTTGTAATGGCTGATGTGTGACTTTTCTGTTGGTGCAGGAAAACATGGAGGACACACACACACACACACACACACACACACACACACACACAGAGAGAGAGAGAGAGAGAGAGAGAGAGAGAGAGAGAGAGAGAGAGCAGAGAGACAGACAGACAGAGCGTATGTTGGGGAAGGAGGCGGTTGAGGAGGGAGCAAAAGTGACAACTTGCTAAATGCAACCCTTAACAGTAGGGAAAATATCATGCACACACACACACACACACACACACACACACACACACACACACAGAGTTGTTCAAGCATGTTACCTTCAAACTCAATCACTGACTTTTTCCACAATCCATTTCAATACTGTTCCCACCACCACACTCCCCAACCTCACAGTCCTCCACCACTCTGTTCACCACCCCTCATGAGTTCCACCATCCGGTGACAGGTTATTTACATTCCACCTTACCTGCACGGTTGAAGCTTGGATTGTTATCTAAATTTACCAAGATGGCCGCCTGTCGACAAACTGCCGGTCACGTGGACAGGAGAGGAAGCCACGCTAGCCCCTAAACACGCAGGAACCCAGCTAGGCTTCCCTCTACCGTCCACTATTTGGCTAAACAAAACAACACTCGGTGGGTTTCATATTCGACTCGTTGTTGGTTTCGCCGTTATCAGATGAAGTTGCACGACAGACAGAAGACCTGCGGCCACAGCGGCGAGAAAATGAAACGATAACGATAGCGCGGTGTTGTGTGTCCACCGGCGCTGGCGCGCTGTCTTTTGATGCATTGGCCAACGTCTGATTGTCTTTGATCCCACGTCGTGACTCGGGCTGTCCGTGTTTGGTCAGTGCTGAGGATACAGCGAAAAGCAATCTGGCTGTCCAGTAATCACTTTCGGCTAAAAAAAAATTCCACGTTTTTTTTTCATCCCCACCTTTTTGCTTTTATTTTCTCCTTGTTCATCTTCAACTTTTCTCACTTCAATAGCCGCATGTGTGGGAGTGTACACACAATGTGTGGTGTGTGGGTTTGGGGAATGGGAATGGGGTAATGGGGGAGTAAGGTGGAGTGAATGTGAGTCCCATGAGGCTCAACGGTTGGCAGGTTGTGATACAATCATGGGTTGTTTAGACTATTGAGACCTGTTATACTTTCAGCGTGAACATGATTATTCATAGCTTGCTTGTTGCTTCTATGGCTTTTCCACATCTTGATCATAAAAACTAGTTTCATTCCTCTGGTCGTACATTTGTCTTCAATGAGAGTTTTTATGTCATTGATATTGGTTTGCTTAGACTGCACGTCTTTAGATCAGGCCTTAAGTCCGGAAAAGAAGTATGTCTTTGATCAGGCAGTGAACATGGTGTATATCATTATGTGTATGCGTGTGTATATGAGTCAGCTTGGCATGTACATAAAACATAATGGTTAGTACTTTGTCCATATACTTATCATACTACATCATGTCATTGTGACTGATGGTGTCAGCAGCTGAAAGTAGATTTTTTTTTCCTGATATTTCTTGCATTTTTTCATGACACTGTCCATTATTGACAAAATCTATAACTTGCAGTCTAAGTCATGAGTGGCTCATAGTTCTGTAAGCCATAGTGCAATCACACAATTTTGCTTCAGAGAAGAATTAAACAAACACTGACATAGCAGCTTCTAGCAGAATGAGTTTTTTTTTTTTTTTTTTAAGAAAAGATTCTCACCTTCAAACATTAAGGTGAATTTTGATTTGGGCACTACATCAACCACCAAATCAGCATGATTAAAGTTCTGCTTAGTTTTAGTCTCTGTGACAGGTCTGCATGCTATATTTCCTCCCTTCAGCTGGGGCCTGAAAATATGGATGCTGACAGGACTGGTCACAAACATTTGAGCAACACTGTCAAAAGCACAGTCTTGAAGTGAATGAAACTTAGCTGTGTATTTGTTACGAATTGAAATCCAATTCGCGTCAAAAATTTGCCATTTTTGCTGCCTGTCTTTACATGCTGATCTAGTGGTATCAGTGAGTTTTTTAGAGAGAGAGAGAGACAGACAGAGACAGACAGACAGACAGACAGACAGACAGACAGACAGACAGATAGAGACAGAGATACAGAGAGAGAGATTCTACATGTGTACATAGATATATACCACTCTTCCACAGTCAAAAGTATGGTATCATCCTTCTTCTGACACGAATGATTTCCAAAGTTTGGCTGTCACATTTCACACATCATATCTGTAAATTTTTCATTGAAGTATTATCTGTTCCCTATCTTTCAAATTGAGCTCGCATCGAGTCATGACTGAGAAGACATTACGGTTTTCAGCATCTGCAGCATGGGCGTTTTCTGTCTTCCCAAGTTGACAGTGAGATGATAAGTACAGTTGCTCACAGCAGAGCAAGCATAAGAATGACTTTCTTTTTTGCAAAGTGAGACGACTGCAGGCGGAAATCTAAACAAATCTTAAATAAATGTTAGCGAACCGCCCAGAGAAACGTGGACAAACGAGTCACAAAACAAAACACAACGCGTTTCGACCTCTTAGGCTTTCTTCAGGTAAGACACAAACGAATAGGACAATGAAAATTCACTTAGCTTTGATCGCTTCAGAGTTCAGCGCAAGGAAGAAGGCGTTCAGAGGTCGAAACGCGTTGTGTTTGTCTTGTGACTCGTTTGTCCACGTTTCTCTGGGCGGTTGGCTAACATTTATTTAAGATTTTTTTTTTGATCTGCGAGATAAATGTCAATTTTTGACATTTAGGTCCAAACGTGGGATTATGTTGCCAGCGTGATCTGTTATTTATTGTTTGTCTATAAACAGACCCTGTTCCACCTGTCCCACATGAAATATGTTTTCTTACAGGCCTCTATATACTGTCAGGGACATTGCATTACAAATAACGATAAAAAAAATAAAAATAAAGAAAAAAAAAAAAAGAAGAAAGTGGTAGAGGTCTCCCTTGTGTGAGAATCGATAGATAATGGCTTGCGTGATCAACATGTATGAAGTGGGCCCCCAGTAATCTGACAGGGCTAGATGACAGTCGTCGGGATTTTTTTTTAGCCCCGCCCCCTTCCTGATTTATTCAGCTCGCTGGGGACCCCCTGCTCATGTCTTTTGTGCCGGGAAAATGACACACAAAGGCAAGCTGATTGCGTCGGTGAATAGAGCAGGTCTGCAATCAGTTCCGGAGGCAAGCGGGTGTTGTGAACGATGGTCCTCCAAGGGCTTTGTGGCTCCAACACGGTGTGTCACTGGTTGTGAAACAAGGCCAGACTATGATCTGCTTCGTTCATTAAAACCGAAAACGATGGTTAGAGTCGGCAGGAGCATTCACGCGAGGTGAATGTTTGTCCCTCAGAACACGTGCATGAATTATCAGTGAGGTTTTATGTTTAGGGGGATAGAGAAGGATTGTTGGGCGAGTGGACTGGGGGAAGAATGGTTGATTAGGCGAGGATGGGGGGGGGGGGGGGGGGGGGGGGGGGGGGGGGGGGGGGGGGGGGAGGGGGGGGGGGGGGGGGGGGGGGGGGGGGGGGGGGGGGGGGGGGGGGGGGGGGGGGGGGGGGGGGGGGGGGGGGGGGGGGGGGGGAGGGTTGGGTGGGCTGGGAGGATGTGTGCATTCGTGTTTGTGTGTGTGACAAAACGCAATCTCAATGAATCAATCACATTAGAAGGTGTCTATTTATTTCGTGATCTTTTCCTTTATCAGTTTTTCTTTTGCTATCTCATTTTTGTGGCAATACTCCTGCCTTATCTTAATGATTTTTTAATGATAAAATCACCTCTCTCTCTGTCTCTCTCTCTCTCTCTCTCTCTCTCTCTCTCTCTCTCTCTCTCTCTCTCTCTCTCTCTCTCTCATACGTGCACACATGTATGTATATATAATTATGAGTGGCTGAGTGCATGCTTTATTTGCACTACCAAAAAGGAGAAAGATTGAAATTCCCATTTTGGTGATACACGCATGTTTTATTGTTTGAAAGTAATTTTAATTTTCAGTGTCACGTTTGTAACTATAAATATGTATGTCTTAACTTTTAGGGCAGCGGTCACGAATGTAATTTCTCTTTTTAACGAGAGATAATAAAGTTTTCCTCAATCTGAATCTGGATCTGAATCTACTCATTCCATCTCCCACCTACACACCCATGCCCATGCCTATCCTGTGGGAGCCTGAGTTCTGGCAGTCCACTGGAAGATTTCAGAATTAGATCGTTATGAGGCCACCCACCAGAGGAGATACGTTGTACAGCTGTTGAGTCACTCTGCTGGTGTCCAGTGGGTCCTGTTCCAAGGAAGCAAGTACATGACACCACCCACTAAGTCTCCTGCTGAGGACGATAATTGCTTCATCATGGAGCGAACATTAGTAAGCATCGATTTCTGGAGAGAGCTACCATGTTCATTTGATGACAGCCCTAGTAAACTTGACACGGAGAAGAAATCAAGACTAAAGTCGACACAAGAGCAGGACATGAAGGACACAAAATGTTGAAACTTTTTTTTTAATGATGATGATCACTGAGGTTGATGAAGATGCAATAAAGTTCAGATTTGGCTTGAGACTGCATGACTGAACTGTGTACCAT
>JADBJO010000757.1:110000-112500 GCA_016801955.1 Conus betulinus | reverse complement strand
AGAAATTCTCTCTTCTCTACCTTGAGTGGCTACCACCTGTTACAAGAAAATTCTCTTTGTCTGTCTCTCTCTCTTTCTCTGTCTGTCTGTCTGTTCTGTCTGTCTCTGTCTCTTCTTGTCTCTCTCTCTCTCTCCTATCCTCTCTCTCTAACTCTGATGTGGCTACAACCTGTTACAATACTCTCCCTCTCACGCTCTCAATACTCTCCCTCTCAACGCTCTCCATCTCTCTCTCTCTCTCTCTCTCTCTCATTAAAAGCAGACCCCGAACATGTGTTGTGTTGAGCCATTGTCAGATTTGTTTTTTTTTAGAGTTGACACGGACAGTAACCAGAGATCAAGAGATCTCACCACCAAGCCTTGGTCCCGGAGACGGGGCACATCTCCCCACCCCCCCCCTCCCACCCCCACCCACCCACACACACACAACCACACTCACACAAGAAGCTGTGGCGGTGTGTGGCGCGAAAGAGATAGGAGGTCCCCAGCACACGACCCTTGTGACGGAACTCAGAGGTCGGGGCCGAGTTGAGACAAAGATGCTGGTAGACAAGTGACAGTGAAAAGGAAATGGACAGGCGGGGCGGGGCTGTTGGGGGAGCAAACAGCACGTGAAGCCCGCCAGATAACAACCCAGGGGGAAGGCTACCAGCATGGCAAATAGTTTGGAGGGGGGGGGGGGGGCGGGGGGGGGGGGGGGAGGGGGCAATGGGGGTGGGGGGGGGGCATGGGGGGGGAGGGGAAGGGGGGTGGGGGGGGGACCCTGGGGACAGCAGGCGACCAAGTATGGCGGTTCAAATCTTCTCAAAACTCTCTCTCTCTATCTCTCTCTCTCTCTCTCTCTCTCTCTCTCTATCTCTCTCTCTTTCACACGGGGGGGAACACATAACAGATATTGGTCAGCGTTTCACACACTCATTTGCTGTTCTCTAAGACATCGTGAGTTTTTCTCTTTTCTCAAAGGGTTGGATGTAAAAACAAAAGTTCCAACAAAAAAAGAAAGAGAAAAGAAGAAAAGAATTAAAAAGAAAAAAAGAAAAAAGAAAAGAAAAAAGGAAAAAGTAAAGAACAGAAAAAAAAGAAAAGAAAAGAAAAGAAACAAAAACAAAAAAGAAAGAAAAAAAAAGAAGGAGGAAAAAAAAAAGAAAAGAAAAAGAAATGAAAAGAAAAAGAAAAGAAATACCGTTTTCTCATCCTGTCATTAAAAGTAATCTCGTTTCTTGATTCGTAAGACCCTTCCCTACTCTCTGGGCGACAAACTTCATGTAACAGTACTACTAATGATCCATGATCATGATGGACAATAATGGTGATGCCATTCCCATTGCCTTTATGACGATCATTCTTTTTTTTTTTTTTAATTATTTCACTGTTGTAATAAGGTCGAATATACAGACAACAGGTCACGTGACATAATGTACCTCACTCAAAGACGACCACAGATCAGCTTCCATGACTATAACAGACACTTTATTCTGTATTGACAGAAAGAAAGGTGAAGAGAGAGAAAGGACGATAAAGAAAGACGAAAGAAAAAAAAAATTTAGGATTGAAGAAAAAAAAAAAAACGGACATATTCTCGATTTCGCATGGAACGTCAGTGTCAAGCTCATCGATCTGACATGTTAGAGCTTTCGCCAAAGCTAAGTCTGGGACGTTTAGCGTTATGAAAGAAAGAAAAAACAGGACTTTAATAAACTCGTATTCTCAAGCTCGCGGGTAACCTCAATGTCTAAATGATCGATCTCACAGTCTTAGAACTGTCATCAATTCGAAGTCTGAACAGCTTTGTGACAACTGTGCGATTTCATTACTTATCAAATCTTTTTTTGTTCTGCACTGTAATATTTAGTCTAACACAGCATGAACTTGATGGGAAGACTTCTATTTCCTATGAAGTATCACTAAAGTTTTGTTTTCTCCTTTATTGACTGATCTGGTATTCTTCACTTCCTCCTCAAATTTCTTCCTTTCTTCCTATCATCTTTTGTTCTTTTGATTTAAGCCACTTGGGTGTATAGTTGTTTTATTTTAAGAGTTTCCTGTTAGATAAGCAGATGCGTACAATGTTCTTTGATACAAAATGTTAATTTGCGGGTCCACAAATTGAAACCGGCACGAGCGGTGAATTTATCATTCTATAAAACGATGAATCGAGCATAATATAACGCGCGTCCTCTCTCTCTCTCTCTCTCTCTCTCTCTCTCTCTCTCTCTCTCTCTCTCTCTCTCTCACACACACACACACACACACACACACACACACACACTCACACACACACACACACACACACACACACACACACACACACACACACACACACACACACACACACACACATGCGCGCGCACGCACGCACGCATACACAGACACACACACACACACACACACACACACACACACACACACACACACACACACACACACACACACACACACACACAAAAGACGGAACCAGACACACACACACACACATACACACACAAAACAAGAAAGAAAA
>JADBJO010000757.1:102500-105000 GCA_016801955.1 Conus betulinus | reverse complement strand
AATACAACGCTCCGCGGCAAAAATAAATAAATAAATAGATAAATGATTTTTTAAATGAAAAGAAAAACTCAAAAACAGAGGCTAAGAGAGTGATAGGCAGGAGGAAACAGCTACTCACAATTTCAAAAAGGGGGTATACAATGTAAATCTAAAAGGCTCCTGGTCTCCCTTCAGGAACATTGCTCAATGTGTTTGTACAAAACACAGAGAGAGTGTGTGTTAGAGAGACAGACAGACGGACGGACAGACAGAAGGCAGGCAGACAGGCAGGCAGACAGACAAAAAGAGAAAATCGAAGCCAGCCTCTCAGCTTCTTTGATGATGTTATCACCTTTATCTTCATGGGAAACAAAACAGCTGTTTCGTTTAATCTAGGAATTTACGTCAAAAAGAAACCGGTTTCTTCATTGCACACTGCTTTAACTCAGTTTTCTATACACAGTAATTAAACATACAATAAAGTATACAATTTCCAATCGACTGCTGGTAAGTGCATGATGAAATTCTGCCATTTTCACACACCAAAATTAACCGCTCTAAATGCATTGTTAGCAGTGGCAAAAAAAATAATAAAATAAAATAAATTAAAAAAAAAAAATAAAATAAAAACACTATATACATTTGATGGAAAAGCGAGCAAATGTAAATAGCGCGAAATACACAAGATTTCTTTGCCTCAGCCACACAAGACTATGAGAGGAAAAGATCTGATATTCTTTGTGACAAAGAATATATTAGCATTTTGGTTAAGTCTTAGTCGTTGGCTTCACGTTTTCACCGTTTATGTCATGTACAATACCTACCCAAACACCTGCCTTCCTGCCCACGTATCTATCCATTCATTGGTTTACTTCAGTAACAGCATGTCATCCATTTGCTTGAACCGAGTGAAACTAAAACATTTCCAACGATTTTTTTTATACTGAATTCACTCATACAGTGTAGTGAAATCATTCCAGTCCATCGAAAGAAATCCCTGTCCACACGCTCATAAACCCAGACCCCTATCCCCCCCTACCCCCTCTTCTTCCCTCATTTCGCCACCCCTTTGACCATTCTGTCTTCATCCTTGGGTGAAGTCACTTGATTTGTATGCACTGAACCTATTCCAGCGCGGCAGAAGAAGAAACCCCCGTCTACCCATACACATTTACGCATAACCACAGCTCCCTGAGCTTACCTGTTAGCGCCACTCCTCCCCATCTCTCTCTCTCTCTCTCTCTCTCTCTCTCTCTCTCTCTCTCTCTCAAACACACACACACACACACACACACACACACACACACACACACACACACACACACACATTCCCCCCTCTCTCTCTCACACACATCCCTCCACCCTCTCTCTCTCTCTCTCTCTCTCTCTCTCTCTCTCTCTCTTTTCTCACAAACACACACACACACACACACACACACACACACACTCTCTCTCTATCTCTCTCTCTCTCTCTCTCTCTCTCTCTCACACACACACACACACACACACACACACACACACACACAGAGG
Source organism: Conus betulinus (assembly GCA_016801955.1). Lineage (NCBI taxonomy): Eukaryota > Metazoa > Mollusca > Gastropoda > Neogastropoda > Conidae > Conus > Conus betulinus. Next base: position 103,491 of record JADBJO010000757.1, on the reverse strand, counting down.
TAAAGGGAAACAGAGACAGGAAGGGAGGGGGGGGGGAGGGAAGGTAACCAAAATAAACCTTGAATCATTAGCGGACGGCCAGATTGCGTTTCGCTGTATCTTCCGCAGTGACCAAACATGGGCGAGACAGAGTATGACGACCAATCAAAGATCAATCAGACGCCGTCCGACGTGTCAAAAAGATGCGCCACCAATACCAGCAACCGCACAATCGTTATCGCTTCTTCTTTTTTTTTTTTTTTCTCCCCCCTTTTTTTTTTTCCCCCCAGCCGCATCGGCGAAGGTCTTTTGTACTTCGCACGACTTCATCTAACAACACCGAGCTAACAAGCAGCCGAATATGAAACCCACGGAGTGTTTGTTTAACCGAACAAGGGACAGAAGCGAGGAGGATGCAAGGGAAGTGCACCTCGTTCCGGCTATTCCCCTGTGTCTCCGCTGCTGGCGTGGCTTCCTCCATGGCGTCCACGTGACCGGCTGTTTGTCAATCAGGCGGGCGGCCATCTTGGTAAATTGAGATAGCAATCCAACCTGCAGACATCCAGGTAAGGTGGGATGTAAATAAGCTGTCACCAGGACGGGGAGAAGTAATGGGGGGGGGGGGGGGGGGGGAAGGGATGATGGTCGGTGGGTGGCGGGGGTGGGTGGGGGAGTGGAGATATTAAAATGGGTGGTGAAAACATGAGTGATGTTGAAAGGACGTGTTGGCAGTTGTCTGTGAGTGAATGTGTGCGTATGACAACGTTTTCGCACTTTATTTGCATCGCTCTTTTCACCGGTTTATCTTTCTGTCTATCTGCCTTACTAACTGCTTGTCTGTCTGTCAGTTGTCTTTTTGTCTGCCTTTAATATGTGCCATTCTGTTAAGGTACAAACACTTTATCTCCGATCCAGAGTATGAGCAAACTGTTAACTGTTGCAATATTTCAAATGGTGCGTCATTCAATTCACTTCCCGTTTCTTCCATTTTTGTAGGGGGGAAACTCTCCAC
>JADBJO010000757.1:85000-95000 GCA_016801955.1 Conus betulinus | reverse complement strand
CAGACAGACAGACAGAGACACAGACAGAGAGAGAGAGAGGAGAGAGAGAGTGTGTGTGTGTGTGTGTGTGCGCGCGCGCACGCGCGCGCACGGGAGCACAGTTGTGTGTGTGTGCGTGCGTGCGTGCGTGCGTGCGTGCGTGCGTGTGTGTGTGTGTGTGTGTGTGCGTGCGTGCGTGCGTGCGTGCGTGCGTGCGTGCGTGTGTGTGTGTGTGTGAATACTGAAAAAGACCAAAGAGATGTCTGACGTGTTCGCTTCAGTACGTATTCCATGGAGTCTCTTCCCACTGTTTTCAATAGTTGTGATTATTATTCTTTATTGTTGCTGACTTTAATTGAGCACAGTTGGTCACTTCCCACCCACTTGATGAGGTGTGCACGTGTAGGAAGAGGAGAGGGTAAAGGAGGGCAATCCAGGCAATCCAAACATACCCCACACCCCAAAACCCTCCAGCGAAGGAATTCTTCAGGCGGCAGGGAAGGGGGGGGGGGGGGGGGGGGGGGGGGGGGGGGGGGGGGGGGACAATATGGGCTAGCCCTGAACTCTCCTGGAGACAGGTTTGGTGGGGGGACAAGTTTAGGCAGAGACACCGTGACACGTTCAGGGCTAGGGATAACATCTCCATTACATGCATTACAAAGAATCTGTGCTGGATCCGTGTCTTGCCCATCAACCGATGAGGAGGCGTAAACCTTAGAAACGGAATATTAAAGCCGAGACAGTCCTTAAATGCAGTCGGCGAGCGCTGGCATTTTCTATACTTTGTCCCTAAGCATTTACCACAAAGCTTCCGTATCACTGAACCAGAAAAGCAGTGCCCACAGTCTTCGTGGAAACAAGCCCGATGAGGAAATCCGTGATTTATTTCAATCCTGATCTTCTACCATAAAGATTGTTTTCGTCAACTCTCCTTTCCCTTGACGTAGTTCAAAGAAATTACGTCATTAGATCATAATTACGTCATTATCATAATTACGTCATAGATCATAATAGTCATATATTACGAATTAGATCTTGATAGTTATATATCCTCTTTAACGTTTCTTCAGGACTTAACATGATTCATATTATGCTCAAACTCCTGCAATTTACTTAAGACACAATTACAACCCATCTCGAAATTACAATGTTAGTTTAGCACGTGATGTATGCGCAACCATCTTCATACGACCATTTAAAGTTTTAAGACGGCCATGGCAGTCCACTGTGCTACAAATGATACCACTTATTATTAACTGTAAGTCTGTCTGCCGCAAATGTAGGAAAGACTGTGTGGATTTCTGCACTTACTGAATTATGTATCAATTTGTTTGAAGGAAAGAGGTTGAAGGGGGTAGAGAGGAGCGGGGATACTAACACTTCAAGGCTAATCTGATTCAAAGATTCCAGGTCATTCCGACTTCTCCTCACCATATTGACAATTACTATACTGAGGTCTGAGCTGCTCTTGCGGGATTTTATTTCAATTCATACTTTACACACAAGACAAATCAGTTCACACACACACACGTGCGCGCGCGTACACACACACACACACAGATACACACACACGCGCGCGCGCGCGCGCACACACACACACACACACACACACACACACACACACACACACACACACACACACACACACACACACACACACACACACACACACACACACGCACACACACAGAGGATTGCACACACACACACACACACACACGCACACAGTTAGCTCTCTGCCACAGTAGCAGATTTTTTTTTCTGCATTTACCTGTAAAAACTCAAACTTAACCTCTCCTCTCTCTCTCTCTCTCTCTCTCTCTCTCTCTCTCTCTCTCTCTCTCATAGATCTATCTATCATCACAATCACGCACGCAAGACGCACACACACACACGCACGAACGCACACACGCACGCACGCACGCACGCACGCACCGCACGAACGCACACCTACATACATGCTTGAAGCCATTCGCTTAAGGTGGAAATACAAGTCATGAAATCTGAAACCAAACCCAGTGAAAGTGAGAAGACCCCGATCAATGGTGCCAAGCCCTCCTGTCGCTTCACCTTACCAGACAGCTTCACAGGTACAGACCCTATGACATAACAAAGGCATTGACGCTGACCGACACCCATCCACATCAAATACAGATAAAAGTCGCGTACAGGAAGAGGAAGCGGTCCTTCCCACTGGGCAACTCTGGGGTAAAGACTGCGTGCGCACGCCACAGACCGGAAGAGACGACCGAGTGTTTGGTCAGATAACACACGCCTCAGACAAAGGCATCCGTTTGAGGATGTTGTTTGACGGAGAGACAAAGGGGGGGGGGGGGGGGAGGGGGGGGGGGCAGCGTGCTTCAAATAAGGAAGATGTTTAATGGCTTTGGAGAGCATCTGATACCATCCTCTCCCAGTGTTGCATTGGGACAAAGAACAGGGTTGGAGGAATCCTTCAACATGTTGTCAATAACAGTCTGTTGAGCTTTTTCTCACAACGATCTGCTTAAAATCGCTGGCACTGAATGTGAATACTTAACCATTGAACCGTTTACCATTGGACTAAATAGACATAAACAATAAAACGCGCGCGCGCGTGTGTGTGTGTGTGTGTGGGGGGGGGGGGGGGGGGGGGGGGGGGGGGGGGGGGGAGGAAGAGAGTAAGTTGAGGGAGTGGAGGGGTTTGGATCTATTTAGGTCAAAGACATACCTGTGCAGCTTATGTTACAACATTTTCGATACAAAATCAAAAATGATCTCCCTAGTCGCAAGCTTGAAAATAAATACAAACTAGTGCATCTGCATGATGACCACCACAACAAATACCTGTACTCAGCTGGGTGAGATCTTTCATGCACAGTTACAGTGTAAGTTTCATCAAGTAGTGCCACTGCATGCAGACATGTCCATATATGCTACGTCGCATCTGCTAAGTTTTGAGACCACACTGCGCAGGAGGTACAGCTGATGGACCAGTGAATTAAGAATTAAGATGAATTCAGCACGAGGGTCTCATGGATGCGACATGGCAGTTGTCTTCCCTGCTGGTCAGGTCTTGGGATGACCTTGTAAGCACAGAAATCGAAGTTAAAAAAGAAAAAAAAAGATTTGTTGTTGAAAACATCAGGTGAATTGAATTAATTGACCGATGTTAAAGAAAAATATTTTTTCTAGCATGTACATTCATTTTGTGGGCGATTTAAATGGACAAGTCAGGAAATAACCTTGGCACACTGCTAGGAGAACATACTTTTCTATAATGCGAACAGGATCACACAGGTCAAAGCTGAAACTGTACACATTTACTTACTCTGGAAAAAGAGTATCGAAAAAGAAAACAGAAAAGGGAGAGAAAAGCCAGAAAAAAAAAAAAAAAAAGAAAAGAGAAAAAAAGGAGCAGAGAAAGACAGAAAGACACAGAAAATGAGGACCAGGCAGAGCTCGGTGGTGCAGTTGTTGTTAAAGTCACAGGTTATTTGCCGGGAAGTTGGAGGATTTTTGTGAAAATTTTCGGCACTACTGTTGTTGACTATACTGTGCAATTGAATGGGAAGACTGAAACCACACAATCGAGTTTCATTCACTCTGAGAATGTTTCATGCACATACTGACCAACACTGCAGTCGTCTGTATATTTCTCGATCCTGGTTGATACCGGTATGTAATATGAAAAGAAACCCATCTTGGCGCTCAGCTCAGTCATGTAGACTCAAGCCAAAACTGAATTTCACTGCATTTTCATCAGCTTCAGTGATCAGCATCAGTAAGAAAGTTTAAAATTCTGCTCCCTTCACGTCCTCTCATGGCGACTGTAGTCCTGATTTCTTCTTGACGTCAAGTCTACTACCAGGGGCTGTCATCCATAAAGAAGCGATTATTCCCCTCAGAAGGAGGCTTGGTAGGGGATGTCGCGCGCATGCTAGATGGGAACAGGACCCACTGGACACCAGCAAAGTGACTCAGCAGCTGTACAACGGCGTCCCCTCTGGTGGGTTGCCTCATAACGAACAAATACTGAAAATCTCCAGTGGATTGCCGGTACAGAGGCCCCCACAGGACAGGCAGGGGGTGTGGCTGTGTAGGTGGGAGATGGAATAAGTGGTGGAGGAGAGTATTGCCACTAAGATGGGACAGCAAAAGGAAAACACTGAAAAAAAAAAAAAAAAAGATCACGAAATAAAGAGACACTTTCAAAATGTAATTTATTGAGATTGCGTTTTGTCACACACACACACACACACACACACACACACACACACACACACACACACACACACAGAGAGCCCACCAACCTCCCCCCATTCCTCCTCCCCCAACCACCATTCCTCGCCTTATCAACCATCGTTCCCCCCTGATCCAGCCCCCCAACGATCCTAATCCATCCCCCTAAAATCAAAAACCTCACTGATAATTCATGTGCGTGTTCTGGGGGACAAACATTCAACTCACGCAAACGCTTCTGCCGACTCTAACCATCGTTTTCGGTTTTAATGAACGAAGCAGATCATAGCCTGGCCTTGTTTCACAACCAGTGACACACCGTGTTGGAGCCACAAAGCCCTTGGAGGACCATCGTTCACAACACCCGCTTGCCTCCGGAACTGAGCGCAGACCTGCTCTAGTCACCGACGCAATCAGCTTGCCTTTGTGTGTCATTTTCCGGGCACAAAAGACATGAGCAGGGGTTCCCAGCGAGCTGAATAAATCAGGAAGGGGGCGGGGCTAAAAAAAAAAAAAAAATCCCGACGACTGTCATCTAGCCCTGTCAGATTACTGGGGGCCCCACTTCATACATGTTGATCACGCAAGCCATTATCTATCGGTTCCCACACCAGGGAGACCTCTACCACTGTCTTCTTTTTCTTTTTTCTGTGCATTTTTTTTTCTAATCGTTATTTGTAATGCAATGTCCCTGACACTACGCAGAGGCCTGTAAGGAAAGTTTATATTTCAGGCAGGACAGGTGGAACAAGATCTGTTTTTAAATGAACAAGAAATCACAGAACACACTGGCAATATAATCTCCCAAATCGTTTGTACCTTAAATGTTAAAACTGAATATTATCGTGCAGATGAGAAAAAAAAAAAGAAACGAAGGTCTTTCTTACGCATGTTCCAAACTGCGTTTGTGAACAGCTGTAGTTATCCAGCTCATTGTCAACTTCCATATAGACAGAAACAGCATGTTACACACACACTGGAAAACCCATAACGTCTCCTCAATCAGTACTCAATGCCAGCTCAATTTCAAAGACAGGGACTAGACAATACTTCAGTTAAAATTTACTGATGTGATGGGTGAAAAAAATATGAGAATGGAACTTCGGAAATCATCCGTGTCAGAAGGAGGATGCCGCTATGCTTTCGACTGAATTGAATACAATAGCAGTGAACTTGCATGTAACTGAGGAAGAGTGGTATATGTCTAACACACTTACATAGAATCTCTCTCTCTCTCTCTCTCTCTCTCTCTCTCTCTCTCTCTCTCTCTCTCTCTCTCTCTCTCTCTCTCTCAGTACAGAAATTCTGTCCAGAAAAGCCAAAGTTCCATATGAAGGAATACCAACATAATATCAGTTCTCGGGAAAAAAAAAAAAAAACAATACTTTTAACAAATTAGACCAGTATGTGTAATAACAGAATCATCAAAGTTTCAGAAGATGAACATTTCTTTTGAAAGCTCTGGCCAAAAACGCAGCCATATTACTGATTGTATTCTCGTTCCTAGATGCCAATAAAATAAATGAAAACCCAAAATCAATAGGATCTGAATCCCCCCCTTCTCTTTCTCTCTTTGTCTTCTTCTTCTTCATCTTCTTCTTCTCCTTCTTCTTCTTCTTCTTCTTCTTCTTCTTCTGTTTTTCCCTCTACATGGGCAAGAGCGATGGTAACTCTGGTATCCCGCAGCAGCAGAGGCAAAAAAGAATATAAACCCTCCGTCAACGTTTTATATTTCTACCCTTGTCATATTCTCCTCTCACATTTTGTACAGTCTAGGCGTGATTTATATTTCCAGCCTTGTCATATTCTCCTCTCACATTTTGTACAGTCTAGGCGTGATTTTATATTTCCAGCCTTGTCATATTCTCCTCTCACATTTTGTACAGTCCAGGCGTGATGAGGGTAATGCTCTGATGACGTCCATAAGAACCTGTTTCAAAAGCCCCGAAAGGTTCAAAACAGTACGGCGAGTCGGATTCTGAAATCGCCCAAGCATGAACAATTAATCACGTCACTCCTGAAATCTTTGCACTGACTTTTTGGTGAGTCTAGATTTCATTTCATATCAGCTTTCTTCAGTCCGTTTCTCATTTGTCGCTAGTACTGGACGTAAGACTGATATTGTTTCTGTCTGCACTCCATCTGGAAATCCCCGTTCTATCTTCAGCTGATCGCATTCTCCGTGTATGTCTTTTTCCAAGACAAATCATCTGGTTAGTCGTGTTTTTCCTACCATGGTGGTGCAGCCATCTGGAATACTCTCCCACTGGGTCAGCGTTGAGTTTCCTACCATGGTGGAGCCGCCATCTGGAATACTCTCCCACTGGGTCAGCGTTGTCTTTCTTACCATGGTGAGGCAGCCATCTGGAATACTCTCCCATTGGGTCAGTGTTGTCTTTCTTACCATGGTGGAGCAGCCATCTGGAATACTCTCCCACTGGGTCAGTGTTGTCTTTCCTACCATGGTGGAGGCAGCCATCTGGAATACTCTCCCACTGGGTCAGCGTTGTCTTTCCTACCATGGTGAGGCAGCCATCTGGAATACTCTCCCACTGGGTCAGCGTGTTGTCTTTCCTACCATGGTGAGGCAGCCATCTGGAATACTCTCCCACTGGGTCAGTGTTGTCTTTCCTACCATGGTGAGGCAGCCATCTGGAATACTCTCCCACTGGGTCATGTTGTCTTTCCTACCATGGTGAGGCAGCCATCTGGAATACTCTCCCACTGGGTCAGTGTTGTCTTTCTTACCATGGTGAGGCAGCCATCTGGAATACTCTCCCACTGGGGTCAGTGTTGTCTTTCCTACCATGGTGAGCCGCCATCTGGAATACTCTCCCACTGGGTCAGTGTTGTCTTTCTTACCATGGTGAGGCAGCCATCTGGAATACTCTCCCACTGGGTCAGTGTTGTGTCTTTCCTACCATGGTGAGGAAGCCATCTGGAATACTCTCCCACTCATCATAAAGGCATCCTCCATCAACAGCTTCCTTCAGAACTTTTCTACAGGCCCATCTTTCGCACAGAAGTTCTGACACCCCCTTCCTCTTCGCCATTCTGCACACACTGCTCTTCCCTTTATCCCAGATTATTTCCCTCTGCGACCACTCCTCAAGGACGGTTCTACATCTATTCTACATAATATGTTGACAAGCGCGTATGTGCATGGTCTGTGCGTGCAAGCGCACGATTGTGCGTGTGTGTGTGTGTGTGTGTGTGTGTGTGTGTGTGTGTGTGTGTGTGTGTGTGTGTGTGTGGTGTGTGTGTGTGTGTGTGTGTGTGTGTGTGTGTGTGTGTGTGTGTGTGTGTGTGCGCGCGCGCGCGCGCGCACGCGCGCGTGTATGTGTGTATGTGTGTGTGTGTGTGTGTGTGTGTGTGTGCGTGCGTGTGTGTGTGTGTGTGTGAGTGTGTATGTGTGCGTTTCATACTTTTTCGTGACTTTATTTGTTTTCTTCTTATGATTGTTCTTATCGTAATTTGCATCCATCATTTACAACTCACGGTAGAAAATCCACTCAACAAGTTTTTCATCATTATTAGTTATCGCCCACCCTACCCCGCCATTGCCACCTCCTTTCTTCGTGGTACCCTCCTACACCCTCTCAGTCTTAAGGAATGATCTAGGCGTATGCACCATCTCTCTCTCTCTCTCTCTCTCTCTCTCTCGTCTCTCTCTCTCTCTCTCTCTCTCTCTCTCTCTCTCTTATATTTGGAAGAATTCTGGCACCAAAATTGTTATTCCCCGAATCCAATCACTTAAAGGAGACCGAAAGTCTGGCAATGCACAGCAGAGACAGGAAGGCGAATTTTCTGCCGAACACGAGTCCCTCCGGAGAACAAATCAATAGGAGATGGTGTGATCAGTCCTCCTAGCCAGGGAGTAAGCTGTAGTCTGGAGCCAGTGGCTGCCTCTCTGTCTTACACCCGAAATGAAGACACATGGGTTTCAGCGCGCCGGGTTTTCCTTGGTGCTTTTCTTCTTCGTATTGTCTTTTTGTACTCCCAGTTCTTATAGAACAGGGAGTACTTTACAATGGGAACGAAGAAAAATGCTGTGTGTGTGTGTGTGTGTGTGTGTGTGTGTGTGTGTGTGTGTGTGTGTGTGTGTGTGTGTGTATGCGTGTGTCTGTCTGTCTGTCTGTCTGTCCGTCCGTGGTCAAAATGTGTTGCACTCGCTCCAGACAAAACTACGGGCCGATCTTTCTGAAAATTTGTAGGTATGTTCATTATGGGTCACGGATGATGCCCCCCGATGTTTTAGTTTGCCGTTATATAGCCGTTACTAACGGCTATAACGGTCCCATAACGGTGTTTCTTCTTTATGAATATCTCAGAAAGTACTTGGCTGATCTTTGTCAAAATTAGCAGGTATGTTCATTATGGGTCACGGATGATGTCCAATGTTTATTTATTTTCCAGTTGATCTCACAATCATCTTTACGTTGATAAATCAAGACAAAGGTTCAGCAAACTATGTGTTTTACTTTGAATCCTAGGACATATATGTACGGAGCACTAGGGAACGATTAACCGTACAGCAGTCAATTATTAACAACAAAACAAGCACAGAAGGGTGCGTGTGGGACAACCCCCAAAACGAGTGCCATAATGATAAAAATGGCGATACAAACGCTTCAGATAATGAACAATGACGCATCACAAATGAAAAACAAATTACATTTTGAATATATGAATGAATTCAGAGAGAAAAAAAAAAAGACGGTTCGGTGATTTAAGTTTGCACAAATGAATTATGCAGGTGTCTTGATCAACACAGAACAAACGTACAGCATTAAGTTGCAAAGCGAGACGACTGCAGGCGGAAATCTAAACAAATCTATTTATTTCAGATTTGTATAGCATTCAGCTTTGGCATGTTTGGTCCTAATCCGGCAAACCTCGCGATTTCGTTTTTCCCCAATACCAGTTGTAGTTGTAGCAAACAGGGCAGTGGAAAGGAAGACGACGAAAAAGTGGAAGAAAGAAAAGAGAGGAGGAGAGGAGGAAGGAAGGAAGGAAGGAAGGAAACAGAAGAAACTGTGGCGCTGTATTGTGCAAGATCAAAATGAAGATTCAGTCCCCGAGAGGACCAGCCTAAATTTTGACAAATCCTCGCGATTTCCTTTTTCTCTCCGTCAGATTCAGAGCCGAAACGAAAACATGGAGAGAAGGCAGTCAGGAACAAAGGAAGGAATGAAGAAAAGAAAAGAAAAAAAGAAAGAAAAGACTGATGGAAGAAAACTTGCGGTGGTGCACTCAGGAAAACTGAATCCAAATCCAATCCCGAGAGAACTGACCCGAATTGGACAGGACGCCATTAAGTCGGCCATGACAAGAAACAATACAAAATGACCGCATTTGTTCTCCAAGCTGAAAACACACAGCAACAGCAAGCAAGATATTGATTCTTTTAAGACTCTCTTGTCTCCCATACGTATTTGGGGGCATTAAACATAAGCATGTCGAACTGAGCTCCTTGGTTGCCACTGACAACATCTCCAGATAACTTCAATGCATTTCAGTAGCCGACCTCTCGCATTCATTTTTAAATTTTGATTTACACAGCAAAGGGTCAGCTCGTTGAACGTACATTAACTAGGCATTATAAGTATGCCAAGTCACGTCGTAAGTGTACTCATATATATACTTGCGCGTAAACTAACTCTCTCTCTCTCTCTCTCTCTCTCTCTCTCTCTCTCTCTCCTCTCTCTCTCTCTCTCTCTCTCTCTCTCTCTCTAACATCCATGGTCAGTTTCTTGTTTAAATGAAATACTACATTTAGGGCACATTATGATCGATCCAA
>JADBJO010000757.1:70000-80000 GCA_016801955.1 Conus betulinus | reverse complement strand
ATCGTACTCCATCAAGTCTGTATACCCGGGACTAGTCACCAAGCATTCAGTCTGGAATATAAAAAAAAAAATCAAGGAAGATGATCACAGAGTCGCCGTTTTCTCTCTATGTGCTCCTCGGCAGGTGCTGCGATGTATGGATGTCACCGTAGCTCACGGTAAGGTGTCCCCCACCCCCACCCTACCCCCATCCCCACCCACACTCCCCCTCTCCCTCCCTGTACACGATGGTTTTCCTGCAGGGAACCGTCTAACCGAAGAGCGGAAGTCATTGCGGGTACGTACCGTAGTCCGGACCTGCTCTCCTGGATGGACACAGGAGAAAGAATTGAAACTTAACGTCCCGTCATGCGCGGGCTCCATTCATTATGTATGACTGATGAAAGCATGTCGTTGGGTCTAGCGCTGAGACGGATGCCCGGGAGGGGGGGGGGGGGGGGTGGGGGGCAATCACAGGATTTCCACACCACCTTGTTCTCCGTCATGAGCCACAAGGAAGAGATGCTGCAACAAGTCCAGTACGTTGTTGTTGACCGAGGTGTGTGTGTGTGTGCGTGTGTGTGTGTGTGTGTGTGTGTGTGGTGTGTGTGTGTGTGTGTGTGTGTGTGTTTTCAGCCTACTTCTGGCACGTCCATTCTTTGCGGTACTTTCTAGAACGGTCTGGTAGTAGTCTTACGGCGGTTGATAACTACGAGAGAGAGAGAGAGAGGAGGGAGAGAGAGAGAGAGAGAGAGAGAGAGAGAGAGAGAGAGAGAGAGAGAGAGAGAGACAGACAGACAGACAGACAGACAGACAGACAGACACACACACACACACACACACAGACAGAGCAAAAGACACAGACATGCAGACAGACAGACAGAGACAGACAGACAGACAGGCAGACAGAAGAATCAAGACATGTGAAAAAGAGCAGAACAGAAGGGCACAGAGTTTTATTCATAAAAGGCCAAAGCCCCATTTTGAAGGGGGTGTGAACAATGACAGTGAAGATAGGATAAAATGCGATTGAAACTGTCATCCCAATATAAGCATGAGAACTAGGTCAAATGCAAGGCTGAGTTGAGACAGAGAGAGAGAGAGAGGGAGGGAGAGAGAGAGAGAAAAAGGCAGAGAGAGAGAGTGAGAGAGAGAGAGAGATGGCAGACAGACACAGATGGAGCAATCAAGACAGGTGAAAGAGAGAGAGAGAGAGAGAGAGAGAGAGAGAGAGAGAGAGAGAGAGAGAGAGAGAGGAAAAGGCAGAGAGAGAGAGAGAGAGATGGCAGACAGACAAAACAGTCAAGACATACCAGACCAGACAGAGCAGTCAAGAAAGTGAGAGACAGACAGACAGACAGACAGACAAAACAGTCCAGACAAACAGACAGACAGAACAGTCAAGGCAGGTGAGACAGACGGACAGATGGACCGACAGATGGGCAAAACAGTCAAGACAGACAGACAGACAAACAGACAGACAAACAAACAAACAGACCAGACTGGACGGAGCAGTCAAGAAGGTGACAGACAGACAGACAGACAGACAGACAGACAGACAGACAAGACGGACGTCCATACAAACAGACAGACTAGACAAGACAGGTGAGACAGACAGACAAAATAGTCAAGACAGACAGACAGACAGACAGACAGACAGACAGACCAGACTAGACGGAGCAGTCAAGACAACTAACATGACATGGGAGAAAACAAAAGTATACAGGACCCTTGTACCTTTTCTCATCGAGCTTGATGAAGATTTGTCGTTTATTTTAGCCATAGAAACAAATTGAAGAAAATTTAAAATATTATCAGTTATGATGACTAATATTTTGCTTTTTAAAAAAGTTTAAAAAAAAAAAAAAAGGAAACAAAGTTTTACAATGTCACAACCGGACGACTTTTTTTTGTGTGTTGATAAAAGAAGGTTATTGGCCTTTGTTTTCTGTAAGCATAATTTGATATAAGCGATGTCGTGTGTGTGTGTGTGTGTGTGTGTGTGTGTGTGTGTGTGTGTGTGTGTGTGTGTGTGTGTGTGTGTGTGTGTGTACATACGTGTGTGCGTGCGTGCGTGCGTGTGTGTGTGTGTGTGTGTGTGTGTGTGTGTGTGTGTGTGTGTGTGTGTGTGGTGTGTGTGTGTGTGTGTGTGTGTGTGTGTGTGTGGGGGGGGGGGGGGTAAGTGTGTGTGTGTGTGTGCGTATATATGTGTGTGTGTGTGTGTTTGTGCGTGTACGCACGTGCGTGCGTGCGTGCGTACATGTGTGTGTGTGTGTGTGTGTGTGTGTGTGTGTGTGTGTGTGTGTGGTGTGTGAGTGTGTGTGTGTGTGTGTGTGTGTGTGTGTGTGTGTGTGTGTGTGTGTGTGTGTGTGTGTGTGTGCTGTTTAGCCAACTATACTTATTAAAAGACTTTAGCGAAGAAAAAAAATTCTCTCGAAACGGATCCTGCTATGCGTTTTGAGCTTTTTGTTTGTTCGTATGTTGCTTGTTGTTGTTTGTTTGCTTGCTTTGCTTGGTTTTCGTTGTCGCACTTTTTTTCCAACCCCAATCCGACTAGACGTCTCAATTCGCCTCTCCACATGTAAGAACAGGCGACTCTCCTCCTCCGCCCTTCCCCCCTCCCCCCCTCCCCCCCTCCACAATTGCTGGGTTTACGAATCGGCTCAGACAATCACCAATCAGCATCGTACGGGGGCGGAAACAAAGCGATGCTCATTCCATGCTTCAGAGATCACATACACCCCCTCTTTCAGTAGCAACACGAGCCGCCTTTCGGCCTCAAAGCTCGCTCAGATCCGTGTTCGGGATGCTCCATACTCGCGTGACTGTCGGCGACCTCCGTCCCGGTAACCGAATCCTGTTAGAAACCGTTCCTGTCTGAGAGATCACGTGTCCCCCAAATCAAGGTAGAAAGCAGGCAGACGATTTATATGGAACGGCTTAGGGGGTTCGTCCTTTTGCATGAATAGGACAACGTTATGGTCGAGTGGAGATCGACGGTGTCATACTGCAAGACCGAAAAACACACACGTGAAGATGGGGCGTATGTGACCACGGGTTTGACGACGCCTTTGACATCCTGGTGATTGGACATTAACATATCAATAGCCCCGCAGACGTGATACGGATAATGTTGTATTATCATCTCCATAACGATTGAAAAAAAAAAAGACTAGATCCGTTCTCTGTGTTGTTGGTGTTGTTCGTTGTGTTTGGGGGCCTTCGTTCACGCCAAGGCCGTGAAAGTAATGGAGAACACACTCAGTCAAAAGAAACAAGAACCCAGCAGAAGAGTGGTCAATGTGGACAATGACGAATCGGATTGCGTACAATGACGAAATGGTTCGTTTATATTTTTTCCCCGTCGTGACAAAATTAAACAAATCGATTGTTCGCATTATACACTTTACCGAGTATTCTCGGCAGATATTTTTGACGTGTTTGCACTCAGGCAAACGAACACTACGCTCCTCACGCTCTCGCTCATCTTTCCCCTTTATCCTTCCATCTCCCCCCCCCCCCCCCCCCCCCCCCCCCCCCCCCCCCCCCCCCCCCCCCCCCCCCCCCACACCCCTTCCCCGCCCCCGGCCTTCCACTTTCCGAAACTCACAGTGCAGGTTTCGTCGATGACTTCAGGCGAATTTTGAACTGACAACAGTATTACCCCTCACACTGTGTGTGTGTGTGTGTGTGTGTGTGGGGGGGGGGGGGGGGGAAGGGGGATGTGTATGTGTGTGTATGTGTATGTGTGTGTACGTGTGTGAGTGTGTGTGTGTATGTGTGAGAGAGAGAGAGAGAGAGAGAGAGTGCGTGTGTGTGTGTGTGTGTGCGCGCACGCGCGCGCGCGCGCATTATGATGTGCGTGTGTGTGTGTGTGTGTGTGCGCGCACGCGCGCGCGCGCGCGCATTATGATGTGTGTGTGTGCGTGCATGTGTGTGTATGTGTGTGTGTGTGTGTGTGTGTGTGTGTGTGTGCGTGCGTGTGTGTTTTTGCTTGCGCGTTGCGCGCTTAGACAGCGTCGTTACATCTGAAACGCGTATTACGTGCCGCGAATAGCCAGAACAACTAACACATAACAGAAACCTCGTTCACCTGAAAAAATAAGAAACAAGGCTTGTGTCCATACAGCTTCATAGAATCAAAGTTTTATTTTCAAGCGCTAATTCGTGTGCATTTGTTTATCGGCATTAATGTGTGAGACTTTGGGATAACAGTTTTAATTCAAAAACGTAATCAGAATTTTCGATGACGTGGATTTTTTTTTTTTTAACCGTGCAATCCTTTTCACTCTCCTAGTGACATTACTCTAAGATTAAACCCCTCATTCTGTCTCCCCTTATAGGGCCCCATCCAGAAACTGCCCGCCACGGTCCCTTCAATCCGCAGGGTGGCACTATCAATATCACGTCTCCAGAAGGCTGCCAGTGAGAGAAAACCCTGCACTGCCGTCGCTCAGCCGTTTCGTTTCGTCGCTTTTTCAACACCTGTCATTTCGGGGTTTGACGTATGCATGCGTCATCTGACCATCCCCCCCCCCCCCCCCCCCCCCTCCCCCCTTCTGATGACAATAACTGGTCAGTCCCACGTGCCGAACTGAGTGACATCTCGACTGTCTCTGTAAATTGATTTTCTCTGGGAGTGTACTCTGTCTCTCTTTCCCCTAAAAGGACCGTGTCCGCGACACTCTATCTGCCGACACGGAACAGAGCGACACACCAAGTCACCCACAGGTATTGACCGATATGATGTTAAAAACAGACCTCACCATTAGACCAGGCACGAAGGACCACGGAATTTGACAATCGTTATCTCTGCGTTATGATCATCGATGGGAAAGAAGACAATGATGATGGTGTAGAAATCCATTTTCGATCAGGACAGCATGACAGCCATATTCCTATAGTTCCTGTGAGAATATGAACAATATCCTGGCTATCAAGCCAGACATGAAAAATAGAGACCCGCGCAGTGCTGGTGGCCAAGAAATCTGAGCGCGGTAAAGCTGTAGTGGTTGGAACCGAGACGACCTCGTTGTTTCAGTCTTTTCATCGGAGCCCTGGTCTGCTCAGCACAAAGAAGGATGAGGGGCCAGGCCAGAAGAAGATACAGTCCCCACAATGATGACCTTTCTGATTGTGTTCCTTTTTGCTGTGCTGTTTACTGAATGAAGCCCAATCAGCCGCAAATGGGCAGGCCAGGATTATCATATGATCAACACGCACGCTCACGCGCTTGCACGCGCGCGCGCACACACACACACACACACACACACACACACACACACACACACACACACACACACACACTGTCCGAAACGACCAGTGAAAAGTTTAAATAGATCGACAAACAGACAGACAACAGTCAGATAGATAGATAGATAGATAGATAGATAGATAGATAGATAGAAAGACAGATAGATAAATAGATTGTGTGTGCGTGTGTGTGTGTGTCTGTGTGTGTGTCTGTGTGCGCGCGCGCGCACGCGCGTGTGTGTATATGTGTGTGTGTGTGTGTGTGTGTGTGTGTGTGTGTGTGTGTGTGTGTGTGTGTGTGTGTGTGTGCTAAAAGCTCAGGACATCGTTCGAGCTAAAGATGGAACAGAAATAAATAAAACTACTTTCCTGAATGTCTTTGTTCCGGGCGTGTGTCAATCAGTTGTGGACGTCAGGCCAGTTTCTCAGCCAGATTACTAAGCATCAAGAATTGCCTTAGCCTTTGTTCAGGCCTTGCCGTCTTATTGTCTGTTCTTGGTGCTTGAAATAACTGCTAGGCCAACAACAACAACAACAACAACAACAAACAATACGAAACAACAAAAACATAGCAACATCAACAACATCAGCAGCAAAAAAACAACAAACCCGAAGGTTTAAAAATAATCCGGACCGGCTTTATACAGGGTGTATCCGATGTGGTTGGAGGGGGGGGGTAGAGGGGGGGGGGGGGCGAGTGCGTTATGTGTGTGTGTGTGTGTGTTGTGTGTGTGTGTGTGTGTGTGTGTGTGTGTACGAGTGTTTGTGTGTATGCACGTGCGGGGTGTGTGTGTGTGTGTGTGTGTGTGTGTGTGTGTGTGTGTGTGTGTGTGTGTGTGTGTGTGTGTGTGATTGGTGGTGGGTAGACTCTTTGTTTCTTTGTTTGCTTTCTCTAGCGCCACGCTTCTCAGTGATAAAAAAAAAAGATTTCGATGAACTGCGTTACGTCATCTCAGCTTGGATGGAAATGATTAGATCGTGGTCACATTCATTTGGGGCGACCATAAGTCTTCGTTGGAGACGAACTGTGTTAGCCCACTGGATAAATGTAATGCTCAACATGCACAGCCATTCAGCTCGCTGTGAACACTGTCCTTACGTCTGTATATCCCACCTCACCATACTCCAAGTCCTCAGGACAAAGAAATCATGGCATCGTCTGAGCGTTTTAATAATAATAATAATATAATGAATACTTCTATAGCGCCTATTCTCGGCTAGAGACCAAGCTCTAAGCGCTTTACAATCAACACACGTTTACACAACGGGCTGCCTACCTGGGTAGTGCCGACTGAAGAGCTGCCAACTGGCGCTTTATTCAGTCGTTTCCCGTGTCATCCAGTCCCATGTCATTCAATATCGTTCACTCAGTGTCCTTACTTCCTCCATTCTTTCAGTCTCTCACGCAGGGTGCATGCTATGTATAACGTGTCATCCATACCAACGGCCGAACTGGCCTTCTCTACCGAAAGTTGGTGATGGGATTTTACGTGTGTGCAAGATGTTATGCGTGCGTTCACACACGGAACCTCGGTTTATAGTCTCATTCGAAGGACTGTATAGGGAATGGAGTCAGAACCAATGTTAACTCCGAGGGAAAAATCCCCCTGTACCGAAATTCGAACCCGAAACCTCAGATCACGAGTCCGGCGCTCTACCAACTGAGCTATTCTGGCATTTACTACGATAATGACTTCAAAGCATGGTGACTGAGGGCGGAAAATGAAGCCAATTGTAAAAGGAAAGGGTACTAGTTCCGCAAGACAATAGAGACAGACAGATTGCAGGACAAAACATCATGCATTTCGACCTCTTGGGTCTTCTTCAGGCAAAAAACAAACAACATTTAGGACAAGGAAAAAGAAGAACGAGCAAACCATTTATCTCCTCATATTCGGCGCAAAATGGGTGTGTGGTGATGACGTATTCAGTGCGTTCTCAGTGACGCTACAATTATTATCCAATCAATGCTCAAGCTTTCGTCCACGGGATTTTTCACAAAAAAAAGTCTCATGCGGCCGTTCGACGAAGCTGTATTGGTCTTTGATTCATGATGATAGTTAAAGACTTGCCTGAAGCTCTGATCACAGACATTAGAGAAAACATATCCGTGAGCTCTGGTTGTTTTAATGGCATTCAGTTTGCGACACAATCGACCGGACACATGTTTAACTTCCACGTATTTCGGTTCGACAGGTTGTTAGTGCGTGGACACAGAAATCTCGTGTGGAACGACCGTGACGTGACGCACTCGTCTGAGTCTGTCTCTACTGTTTTGACTTGGTCAGTGTCAAAGTTTTCTTCTTTTTTTTTAAGATGAGTGTGAAAGTTTTGTTTTGTTTTGTTTTGTGTTTATTTTGTAAATGATGAGTGTCAAAGTTGTTTTTAAGTCCAGTTTGGCTCCCCCCCCCCCCCCCCCCCCCCCCCCTTGTGGGACCCGCGTCCTTAACAGGTTGCTGGTGCTGTGAGTTCTCTTTAAAGCCACACAGAGATGTGAGAGCTACACTTCAGTGTTATTTATTCCATAGCTGGCAGTGCTTAATGCTATTATTATCTATGAAGCCTTTCCTATACTTGCATTGCTGTTGGGTTCGAACACACTTCCAGACTTCTTAGAACTCTACAAATTCAAGGACTCTGATATGCATACAGTAAATATTGGCCTTCACGCATACCCCCGGTTGTTGTTGTTGTCGTACCCTGGCTTAAAGACTCCAGGGATCATCCGACAGCCGAAGTACTTGAACACTATGGTACAAATGCATCAGCCGGGGATGAGAAACATTACGTGTGTGACCGTTTTTTGATTACCCCCGCCACGTGGGCAGCAACACTCCGACCTCGAGGGATTTTGGAGACTGAATATGAGATGCTAGGAGCTTGTCACGACTGAAGACAATCCCCGCATGACTATGCAGAGCATAACAACATTTTGATGTAGCCTTGGTGTTCTAGCCTATGTCAATTGGTCTGACACAGCCCTAAGCCAAGGCGCATAACCCCGCTTAAATTCAAAGTTTTTCTAATTTCATTTCTCCTACAATTGTACAAATTCAAGGACTGTAATGTAAATACAGAAGATACAATCCCTCACGTATACTCCTGTTGCTTCATATACTTCAGCAGAATCACTTCAGTGGCAGATGATAGGGAAATGGACACTCTGGCAGCAGAAAAAATGAATTCAATTTTTTCATGTACATTATTGACCCTTTGTAAAAATTTGTGAATATTTTCACTAATTGCGGCATAAAAATTCTTGATTTGCAAACATTTTTAAGCACTCTGGATTATTACAAGTTTTGATGTTCCAGTTTCAAGGATTTTTAAGAGATCTTCAGAATTCAAAGATCTTTTAGGACTTTCAACTCCTTGTAACCCCGCGTCATGGCTGTATCTTGTTGCTCAGCGAATTTTGCATCACTGGATAACAAAACCGTAAAAATCCCCAATTGGGAGAATCTGAGTTCCAGAAACACTCTCCGACTGCCGTTACCATCGTTCTGACGTAGGAAGAAATCATGTCGGTGGAGCATGAGGGAAATGGGAACAGTTCCTCATCTCACTGGTGAGGGTGCATTTGGAGAACCATCCTATGCTGTCGTTCGTTGAAAGGTGTGATATTCTCAGGGTTTCTTTTTCATCCTCTCCTTCTTCTTTCATTTCCTCGGTTAAAAAAATCTGTTTTCTTCCCTTGCTTAGTGACTCAGCTAGTGCACGTTGAATTGGGTTGAGCATTTCACGTGTTTTCGGGAAAAAAAAAAGACTGCAGGTGATCGAGATTATTGAATTGAACATTTGATCATTAATATTATAGTGAAAAACTATTAGAGAGAGGAGGGGGAGGGAGAGAGAGAGTTTGTAATTAGGCTCAAAAGGTGTAATAAAACGTCTTAAGCACTTTCAGTTATTCATGACGTCTGATCCTGAAAACAAAGTGTGGCTGCCTTTATGAGGGGATGAAAAAAAACGGTCTCCATATGCAAAGATCTCACCAGAAATGGACCTCGGAATTCCTGGGAACAAAATGAGAGAGAGAGAGAGAGAGAGAGAGAGAGAGAGAGAGAGAGAGAGAGAGAGAGAGAGCATTGGTGGTGAAACTATTTCTTTTCTTTTTCCCCCATTTCATTAATGATGCCAGATTCTTCTTTGAGGATGCCCGTTCATTTGTGGAAACCTCCGCTGCCCAGTTTGGGAGGATTGGAATGAAAAAGTTTTTGGGGAAGGCCCTTTTATTTATTTTTTTTTTTTTTTACAAAAGCCAGATGATGATGCCAGATTCTTCTTTGATGGATGCCCGTCATTTGGAAACCTCCGCTGCCCAGTTCCTGGAGGATTGGAATGGAAAAAAGTTTTTGGGGAAGGCCCTTTTATTTATTTTTTTTTTTTTTTTACAAAAGACGTTATACAGAAAAAGACTGAAAGAAAGAAGAAAGAAAGAAAGAAAGAAAGAAAGAAAAAGAATGGCAGCGTTCTCCTGCCGTCTTATGTTTTGTTTTCGCTTGGAATCGATTTCATTTTGTTCGGAGAAAAATGGATGTTGACATCTTTTGATGCCCTGAAAAAGGAAGCGAATGGAGTCAAAGCTTTCAATGAAAAGAGTTCGTCTTCAATCAAACTTCGTGGTAAGAGAAAGGGAGAGGTAGCGGGGGTGGGGTGGAGGGGGGTGGGGTGGAGGGGAGGGGGGAGTTTAGGACCGGGGTTAGACATTTAAAAGAGAGAGAGAGAGAGAGAGAGAGAGAGAGAGAGAGAGAGAGAGAATGACGTT
>JADBJO010000757.1:60000-65000 GCA_016801955.1 Conus betulinus | reverse complement strand
AACAAGCGGCTTTAGCCCGTCGCCTCTGGCTAGTCCGTGGGGGAGCGACAGTTCCTTCATTATTAAAGATCCCCCCTCCCTCCCTCTTCCCTCATATCCTAATTTATCTGCAAGCTCGGAGAAACGGCAAGGAAGTTCGCTCGGTCTAAAGGGACTTCACTCTGGCGGGACGAGACGGACAGTGAAAGAGAAAGACCGGAAGTCAGGGTGGTCTTGATCACTTGGGGGCCGTTTGGTTGTGGGTGTGTTGACGGTGCTGGTAACGACGTTTGTGTTGTGTGTGTGTGTGTGTGGGGGGGGGGGGGGGGGGGGGGGTTGGAGGCAGAGGGGGAAGGAGGGAGGGGGGATGGGGAGGAGGAGAGAGCTGGGGGGGGGGGGGGGGGGGATAATGTTGGAAAGGAGGCTGGGTGGTGGTGGTGGTGGTGGTGGTAGTGGTGGTGGTGGTGGTGGTGGTGGTGAGAGGGTTGTTCTTAGTGTCTGCCTGTCTGTTTTTGTCAGTTTGTTCGTCTGCCTGTTCGGTTCGGTTCTTTAATAATTCAAGGTTTCTTCCTGGTAAAAAGTGATACTGGACGAGATCCTCTGTGTGTATGTGCGTGTGTGTGTGTGTGTGTGTGTGTGTGTGTGTGTGTGTGTGTGTGCGTGCGTGCGTGCGTGCGTGTGTGCGTGCGTGCGTGTGTGTGTGTGTGTGTGTGTGTGTGTGTGTGTGGTGTGTGTGTGTGTGTGTGTGTGCGTGCGTGCGTGCGTGTGTGTGTGTGTGTGCGCGCGCGTGTGTTTGTGTCTGTGTGTCTGTGTCTATGTCTGAGTCTGTCTGTGTCTGAGTCTATGTGTCTGAGAGAGAGAGAGAGAGAGAGAGAGAGAGAGAGAGAGAGAGAGAGAGAGAGAGAGAGAGAGGTCAGAAAAAAATTGATGTGTAGAATGTGGTCCTATAGATCAAGAAGAAACTAAAGTCAGCGAGTTTTCTTCATCTGTATTTTCTAGGCTTGGAATCTGGCCAAAGTCTGGTATCTATCCCTGCTTCACTGTGCATTGATATCCACCGATGTAGAAATAAAAATGATGCTCGAATGTCATTCCTTTCACTGATTTGTCGATTCAGTATTTACGCAATGTTGGTCTGGATGACACATACACATGTGTCATGCATCCCCCGTGGAAAATCAAAGGACATGAGTGGGGGAAATTAAGTGACGGACATTTGGCTGAATGACAACGGCCGGGAAACGAAGGACTCGCACACCAGCAGGCAGCTCTTCAGTCGGCTCTACCCAGGTAGGCAAGCCGTTTGTGTAAACAAGAGCGTGGAACGTAAAAACATCCAGAGCTTGATCTGTAACCGATGAAAGGCGCCATAAATGTATTCTCAAACAGAAAGCGTAGATTGTGCAGTTTTGAAGTCACCCTTGCAGTTTATTTGGAGTTTCTCTGTATGCCCATGCTCGTGCGAGTTTAAACCCCAAAAAATCAGCGTTGGGCACAGTCTTGAAAGTCCATTATTTAATGAACATCTTGTGACGACTGTGGTGCTCAGATCTTCTGGTTCATCAGTCATTGTTCATCGGAGGAAATGTGAGTCGGACTTTCAAAAAACAGTTGCCACCGAACAACCCCGAAAATGGATTTCACAGTTGTGCAGGGTTTCCTCTGTCGAGGGGCCGTCCCGGCGACCTGACTTTATTGCTCATCACACTGCGACAGAATGAACCTGGATCTGGTAGGTCTGACCAAAACTGAGAGGAGTGGAGTGTTTGAAGCGGCACGCAGGCCGCATACAAGGTGCGGTAAACTGGAAACGAAGTAAATTAAGGCAAAGTGAAACAAAGTTACAGACTGGTGTTACTTCTCTGCTGTAATGCTATAGATTCAAAAAAAAAAAAAAAAAAAAAAAAAAAAAAGCGCAAAAAGTTGATCAGCACAGGACAAAGAACATAATGCCAGAACATCGTCCGCATTTGTTGTGTAGTCGGCTAACCGTTCACACACACACACACACACACACACACACACACACACACACACACACACACACACTGGACACAACAGACAGATGCAACAGAACAACAGACAGAGGAGAGAGAGAGAGAGAGAGAGAGAGAGAGAGAGAGAGAGAGAGAGAGAGACAGGACCGAGCTGGAACTTCCATCGTATCTTGTCCATTTGGAAGGCTTTTCCTTTGAGCGCACTGCCATTTGCGGAAGAGTTTTTGTCCCCGTGATGAGAAATTATTGGAGTTGCGCCCCCTGGGACCCCTCGGGCCGTCTTGGCTGCTGGGCTGCTTCGGTGGGACAGCGCGTCCAGAAGATGATCTTTGAAATTTTGATGAAGGATGATGGCCGTTTTCCCCAGGCCTCCGGAGAGTGTGTCTTTTAGCACTCCCTGGCAGGGAGTCATGTTTATTTCATCTGCCTTCTTGGTCCGTCCCTGGAGGGATGGAGCCGGGGTTAACACTCCTCCGATCTGTTATCTGATTGCTCTCGCCGTCCGTCGGCGGCTGGCGGGCCAGGCCACCATGCCAGACCTTGACTGACTTGACTGGACCACACACAAAAAAAAATAAAATAAAAAATAAGGCTGGAATCTCCTCCGATCTGGTTTGTGTTTTCTTTTACTAGTCCCTAGACAGATCCCCCCCCTCCCCCCCCCCCCCCCCCCCCCCACCCACCCCAGCAACCCACGGACAGCAACTGCGGGACTTTTTTCTTTCTTCTTTTTTTCTTTTTTTTTGTGCTTTATTTATCCTTTCTCCCCCTTTCACTTTCTTCTTCCCGCTGTTTGTTTGTTTCGCCCCCCCCTTCTTTCCCCCCCCCGCCCCCCCCCCCCCCCCTCCCCCCCCCCCCCCCCCCCCCCCCCCCCCCCCCCCCCCCCCCCCCCGTTCAATTTTTGTCCCCATTCACATTTTCACCCTTTTAATTCAATTCCTCTCCCTCCCCCCCCCCCCCCCCCCCCCCCCTTCCCACTCCTTCCCCCTTTGCGAAGTGGAGATTGTCTCGGTTTTCTCCCTTTGGGGAATTTGCCGGCAAGGATTTCTGCTATGTTTATGAATGGTTTCTGTCACTGTTTCAATATTAACGGCGATCATCAAGGTGACTCGGACCCTGAGGGTATTGAAACTGTCAAGTTCGTGCACGTGCACGTGCAGGCGCGCGGGCGCGTGCGAGCGTTTTTGTGTGTAAAGAAGTGGATGGGTAGGTTTGGGGCCGCGGACGGGGTATGTTGGGGAGGGGGGAGGGAGGGAGGGGGGGTGAAGAGGGCAAGGGGGTTGTGAAAGAGGACTTACGCATGGGTGATCGAGCTTTTATGTGTGTAGACGTAGCACACGTGCATGCAAGTGTAGGAGCGCTTAGGCTTTGGCTTGGATGGAGGCGTGTTTAGGTGATTCGGGATGGATGCGTTTACATATTACACACATGGTAGTTAGCTGAATCAAGACTGTTGAGATTTGGACGTTCTTAATATAATCTGCTTCTTGTCTGCGTACGCAGGCTGATACTCCTGCGGACACTCCCTGTATAGACAGGCAAGTATGAAACGCATCTGCCGAACAAAGGGAGTAGAGTTTTGTGTGTATGACCGTTTTTCATCCCGCCATTAAGGCAGCCATACTCCAACTTCGGGGAAGGTGCATGCTATGTGTAACGTGTCATCCATACCAACGGCCAAACTGGCCTTCTCTTCCCAAAGTTGGTAATGGTAATGGGATTTTACGTGTATGCAAGATGTTGTGCGTGCGTTCACACACGGAACCTCGGTTTACAGTCTCATTCGAAGGACTGTATGGGGAAATGGAGTCAGAACTAATGTTAACCCCGAGGGAAAAAATCCCCCTGTACCGAAACGGCTCGACGGAGATTCGAACCCGCAACGCCAGGATTACGAGTCCGGCGCGCTACTGAGCACTGAGCTCTTCGGCCCCCGTTCTTAAAACAATGAACTGACTTGGTCAAAATGTACTTTTTAGCCAAGAGAACTGTTTTTATTTGATTTTTTTTTCAAATTGTATGTTTTTTTTTTATTTTGGGTCTGTGAAGATGAGGAGGGTAAGGGGGGGGGGGGGGGTTTATTATGCAGGTGCACGTGTGTCTGGGCTTTTAATGAAACCCTCCATACCCCTCCCATTCCCACCCGGCTCCTTCCATTCATTCAGTCGGTTATATTGCCTTCTACAGACGCTCCGTGCTCAGCAGATGTGACAGAGAGTTCTTGAACGAGTCTCTGCATGCGGTGGCACCTCTTTCTGGACCAAACTCACACAACCTGTGCGACGCGTTTGCTCCATATTTCCACACGTGTTCTGTATTCTACCCCACGTTCTTGTATTATACCATACTAGTCTGTATCAACGCGGGGACAGCCCTGATGATTATGTCCCTTTGTGGTCGGCTGGGCTATAAGCAATATTCGCTCGCCCTCTCTCTCTCTCTCTCTCTCTCTCTCTCTCTCTCTCTCTCTCTCTCTCTCCTTGTCTGTAGTCTACTGTACTAATCTGTGTTGTGCTGTTCTGGATAGCAATCTTCTATTCTGCGTTGTACTGTTCGCTGTTGCACCTTCAGGGTCTATATATTTACTGTACTGATCTGTATTGTACTGCTCAGTATTGATCGGCGCTGGTGTGTGATGTTCTGTTCTGTACTGCAATGTTCTATTCTACATTGTACTGTTCTCTGTTGCACGTTCAAGGTCTGTATTTCACTGTACTGATCTGTATTGCTCTGGTCAGTATTGTTCAGTATTGGTGTGCAATGTACTGTTCTGTGTTGTTCTGCTCTGTTCTATATTTCACTTTATACTGGACTGTTGTGTACTGAACCGGAATGTATATTGTACTGGTCTGTATCCAACTGTCTGTACTGAATCGGTTGGCGTCGAACTGTTCTATATTGTACTGTTCTTCAATGCGCTGCACTGTACTGACCTTTACAAGTACTGTACGAGTCTGTCTCGTACTGTTTTATATTGTACTATTACACATTTGCTGTACTATTCAGTTCTATATTGTGCTGTAC
>JADBJO010000757.1:47500-50000 GCA_016801955.1 Conus betulinus | reverse complement strand
TGTCTGTGTGAACTTATATGTTGGAGCATGTGTGCCCGGTGTGTATGTGTTGTGTAATTTGTTTGCACCCTCACATGTATGTGTGCGCATATCTCTCCACGTGTACCCCATAGCTATGCATGTCCATACGTGGGTGTGTGTGTGTGTGTGTGTGTGTGTGTGTGTGTGTGTGTGTGTGTGTGTGTGTGTGTGTGTGTAGTGTAGTGTGTGTGCGTGTGCGTGCGCGTGCGTGTGTGCGTGTGTGTGTTGCGTGTGTGTGTGTGTGTGTGTGTGTGTGTGTGTGTGTGTGTGTGTGTGTGTGTGTGTGTGTGTGTGTGTGTGTGCGAGGATCCGTGCGCGCACGCCCTGACACAATAATCAATATCAAAAAGTACCCATCTTTCAGCCAAACCTCAAAGTACACCATTCGATCCATCTTGATCCGGTTTACATTGATCCGTACCGTGAACATGAGACAAGAATCATACCTTCGCCCGCCCCCAGTTCCCCCGGCCGATACCTTCTTGATGCAGCTTCCTCGGGACTTGAAATAACACGTGTGCTATCATGTCCCTTTAAGCTTTCATGTTTCTATTTTCAGATATCCCGATCCAGCGAAAGCGGGGCTATGTTGATTCTCCCGGTTATTCGATGCAAATTGTGTTGTGATCAAAAACAAGAATAACTGTCTTGAAGCTTCGAGATTCCAGGCTGACGTAGTTTAGAAATACCCATGTGGATAACGTGGAGAGAACGCAAGCAATGAAGGAGAAATAAAGGTGCGAATCAACAGAGAAATAATACGATTGGCTGGGCTGGGAGGGTATCTATGTATGCAAATAGAACTGAAAACGTTCGCCATTCACATCACGACAGAGAAGCATATTTATATCATCAATATTTCTTGGAAAAAGAGAGTGTGCATTTTATCGACAGAAAAAAAAAAAACGTACTCTTTCATTGCCTACATCATAATTTTTTATGAAATATATGCACTTGACCAAAATCGGTTTTCTTTGAAGAAATTAAATATTGGAACGTAATTGTACTTCAGTATTTGTTCTGAAATGGTTTCAGCAGCTGTCTTCTATAATTTCTGAAAACAATACTGGCATCAGACCTGACCTTGTGGATTATATGAATGATGTGACAAGGATAATTCAAACGAACATTCTGGACTTTGAAGTGCAGTTTGTATACACATTGATTGTGATTCTGCATTTTGTGCTTTATTTATCTTTTGAAAGATATTTGAATCTGTTCGTAAATTTACAAACTACCCAAACATAGATCACTCATCGTGGAACATGGGTTCTACTTCTGTTTGAAGGAAAAGTGTGTGTGTGTGTGTGTGTGTGTGTGTGTGTGTGTGTGTGTGTGTGTGTGTGTGTGTGTGTGTGCGCGCGTGCGCGCGCGCGCGCGTGTACTTCAACGACGAAGCAATTGTTAGCCTGTGTTTGTTTTCTTCCCACCATATCTTTCTTCAGTATGTAATTCTTTGTTCAGTCAGTGGAAAAAAATGCGTCCCTGAGGAGATCCATGTCAAGGCTGTTGCGCAGAGTTCTTAGCTGCTGATGATGCTCGGGTTCTTCAAATAGTTGAAGCTGACCTCTCTGGCTGTCGACCATCTTTGATCTCCGTGCTGTCCTTAAATGGATGATCATGCATGGACTCAAAGGTCTAATCATTCATGGACTCAAAGGTCTATTCCTATGTTGTTTTTTTTTTCATTATTCTTTACCTCATCGATGTTATGTTTTATTTCTTTCAACCTATTTCTTTCCATACATTCTTCTTATTTTCTATTTTTGTACCATTGTGGATCCTACTGGATTTTGTTTTAGGCCCCTGGTGGTGAGATGACCACAGCATTGTAGGTGCCATGCCGCCATTTGAGGCCAAGGGAGCAGCGACACATTCAGTTGAGGTCTACTGATGATTCTGATCCAGCAGACGAAAGTCGGCCATGAACCAGCCATGTAAATGATTCTGACTTCACGGTGGACTATGGTGATCCCCATATGCTGACAGTGGAGGATTTCATATTTTCCTGTAATATTTAATATTGAGGCTTCACTCCCGTTTCCTTTCCCTAAGCTATCACCTCCACCTCCCCACCCACCCCCCCCCCCCCCCCCCAATCCCTAAACCCTCCCAATACAACAATAACTGCTCAGTCGCGGAGCCCAGCGTCTCTGGAGGCCGCTGCCACGACCATCCCACGACAATCCTTATGAACTTGCAGTGCCGAAGACTTGACACGAACTCACAACGGATATGGTCGAGGTGAGGAAATCGAAATCGAAGTCACCATGAAAGTAGGACATGAAAAAATCTACAGAAAATGATATGCTATCGTGACATCCACTAGGGATAAGGATGCTTTGGAATTTCATGGGAGCGAGACTTACCCTACTTACTCGTTTTCAGTCTGAAGTGACGCTACATGACAAGGCTGTACACAACGCTTCCGTTCTTTTGACATATCCCAGCGTCGACCAGCCCGAGAGATACGGACACC
>JADBJO010000757.1:42500-45000 GCA_016801955.1 Conus betulinus | reverse complement strand
TACATTGATGGCGTCATCCTTTGTATTCAAGTTGATCAAAATGATGAATAGCATTTTCATTTAATGTCCACTTTTACAG
The DNA here is from genome assembly GCA_016801955.1 of Conus betulinus. Classification (NCBI taxonomy): domain Eukaryota; kingdom Metazoa; phylum Mollusca; class Gastropoda; order Neogastropoda; family Conidae; genus Conus; species Conus betulinus. Next base: position 44,921 of record JADBJO010000757.1, on the reverse strand, counting down.
GAACTCTGGAACCCCGCAGAACACTGACAGCAAAGGGATAACAGTCTCAGGGAGAGAGAGAGGGGGGGAGGGGGGGGGGAGGGTAATTATTATTGGTTTTTTTTTTTTTTTATCCTTTAAAAAAATCTCATTAACTAACTCGAGTATACTCCCTTGTGTAGCCCAAGCTATTATTTCCGGTGAATTCCCTCGCCATTCCTACACAACTGTATTGCTCGTCACACAAAGTATCAGTCGTCTTGATGTTTGAGTTCTATAATCTGCTTCGCCCAACAGCTCTCTCTCTCTCTCTACAAATGCAAAATATGCACCATTCTGACACTCAACTCTGTGAAACGATTTCAAAGTTATCCAATGGGAAAAAAAGATGATGCGGTTGTTTACTGATATCCTTTCGAACAGAAAGCATTTTTTTTTTTTTGCCTCACAGATTGCAGTAGCCATGTCTGAAACTAGAAGAGATTTGAGTTATATAATGCATGTGATGATACTTACAAGCTAATGGTTGAACCAAATCTATGTGTCAACATTACTTCGTGTGTTGTCTTTCTATTGTTTCTATGTTCTGGTCCTAAGAAAGTGACATCATGGACATTGTCTATTCACTCAAACCTTTCGGAAAGGTGAACACACGGTTGGGCTGATTTCAAGCGTACAAAGGAGACCTAGAGTTCAAGTATGAAATAATGGCTGATGATTTCTGTGGACAAAGCAGACCTAGAGTTCAACTATGAAATAATGGCTGATGAGTTTAACAGCCGCCGTGGCGCAGTAGTTAGCGTCGCAAATTCCCGGCTAGGAGATCATGGATTTGATTCCCATCAGTGGCATGTATATTTGTGTGATATTTCGGCCTATGACCGATTTCTAACCAAAGGTGAATTTGCTATGGGCTCTCTGAGGAGTTCTCATCCAGGAGACTTCAGCTGACCCTGATATCAAAATTTCATTCTGTCTAACAATGCGGAACTCAGTGATTCCCAGATCTGCCAGTGAAGGATTCAATATTTATATAAACTTAAAAGAAAAACTACTATGCCACACAATGAAGAAGAAAAAACAAGTTACATGACAAACACGACGCGTTTCGACCTCTTTGGTCTTCTTCAGGCAAGACAAAACGACATTCAAGACAATCAAAACGAAGAACGAACATTTATCTCCTCAAACTGGGCGCAGAATGATGATTGGCCACCATTTTGCCCCCAATTTGAAGAGATAAGTGATCGTTCGTTCTTCGTTTGAGGAGATAAATAATTGCTCGTTCTTCGTTTGAGGCGATAAATAATTGTTCGTTCTTCGTTTTTGAGGAGATAAGTGATAGTTTGTTCTTCATTCATGAGAGGAGATAAGTGATAGTTCGTTCTTCATTTGAGGAGGTAAGTGATCGTTCGTTCTTCATTTGAGGAGATTAATGATTGTTCGTTCTTCATTTGAGGAGATAAGTGATAGTTCGTTCTTCATTTGAGGAGATAAGTGGTCGTTCGTTCTTCTGCATTTGAGGAGATAACTGATCGTTTGGTCTGCTTTTGAGGAGATAAGTGATCGTTCGTTCTTCATTTGAGGAGATTAATGATTGTTCGTCTTCATTTGAGGAGATTAATGATTGTTCGTTCTTCATTTGAGGAGATAATGATTGTTCGTTCTTCATTTGAGGAGATTAATGATTGTTCGTTCTTCATTTGAGGAGATAAATGATTGTTCGTTCTTCATTTGAGGAGATAAATGATTGTTTTCGTTCTTCATTTGAGGAGATTAATGATTGTTCGTTCTTCATTTGAGGAGATTAATGATTGTTCTTTCTTCATTTGAGGAGATAAGTGATTGTTCGTTCTTCATTTGAGGAGATATAAATGATTGTTCGTTCTTCATTTGAGCAGATAAATGATTGTTCGTTCTTTCATTTGAGGAGATAAATGATTGTTCGTTCTTCATTTGAGGAGATAAATGATTGTTCGTTCTTTGCATTGCCTTAAATGTTGTTTGTCTTGTCTGAAGAAGAGACCAAAGAGATCGAAAGTCGTCGTGTGTCGTTTTGTTTTTTTCTTTTTTTTTTTTTTTTTTTTTTTTCTTTTTTTTTTTTGTTTGTTTGTTTGTTTTTTTTCGACGGCATAATAACTGTTCTTTTAAGTTTGGTTCAATTTCTGCCTGTAGTCTCCACTCTGAAATTAATATTCATATTTCAAAGTCGTCCTTTTCCTCCCATTTCCCCCTCGGCCCCTCCCCCCTTCCGACCCATTCCCTTAAATCGTTTTTAGACTAAACGGGACATCGTTCGTCCACACATGCGTTTTCTCCGCTACACATGTTTTATTTCAGTTTGTTTGTTTTGTCGTTGTCCTGCCTGAAGAGGACTGACAGGGGTCAAGGCTTGTTGTTTGACTGTAAACTGTGTTCTTCTAGCGGCTCGGTCCTGCAACA
>JADBJO010000757.1:32500-35000 GCA_016801955.1 Conus betulinus | reverse complement strand
ACACCACATCACATTACACCACACACACAACACACCACCACACCACATCACATTAAACCACACCACAATACATCACACCATATCACATTGCACAACACCACACCACTTCACGTCACTCCACACCACATCACACCACACACACACCACATCACACCACACCACACACCACACCACACCATATCACACACCATATTACATTGCACAACACCACACCACTTCACATCACACTACACCACACCACATCACACACACACCATACCATATCACACCATATTACATTGCACAACACCACACCACTTCACACCACACCACACCACACACACCATATCACACCATATTACATGGCACAACACCACACCCACTTCACGTCACACTACACCACATCACACCACACCACACACACCATATTACCATTGCACTTCACACCATATCCCATTGCCACAACACCGCACCACGTCACATCACACCACACCATATCATCACACACCACACCACATTACACACCACACCACACCACACCCATATCACATGACTCTACATCACTCCACATCACACACACCACACCATACACGCATATTACACACACCACATCACATCACACATCCCCATACCACACCACATTACACCACACCACACACACATCACACCACACTATGGCCATATCACATTGCATCTACACATCTGCACACCACATCACAGTACACCACACCACACACATATGCCATATCACACATTGCACTACACACACTCACACCACATCACAGTACCACACACACCATACACATTACACTACACACACTACGCCATATCACATTACACTACACCCACCACACCATATCACATTACACTACACACCACCACACACCATATCACATTACACTACACCACCACACCACACCATATCACATTACACTACACCACACACCACACCATATCACATTACACTACACACACCACACCATTATCACATTACACTACACCACACCACACCATATCACATTACACTACACCACACCACACCATATCACATTACACTACACACACCACACCATATCACATTACACTACACCACATTACACCACACCACACCAAATCACACAACACCATGTCACATTACACCACACCACACCAAATCACACACACCATATCACATTACACCACACTAGACTACACCATGTAACACATACTTATCACTCGTACCACACCACAACACTCCACACCACAACATATCACACCACACCACATCACACCACACCACACCACATTACACATTACACCACACCACACTACCTCACATCACACTACACCACCACACCACACCACACCACACCACACTACACCCTGTAACACACGTTATACACCCGCACCAACCACAACGCCACACCACCACACTACACCCTGCAACACCACATCATCACACCGCACCAAAACCACATCACTCCACTCCACACCACACCACACCACACCACACCTCATCACACCACACCACATCACATCACATTACACCCCACACCACGTCACATCACATTACCCACACACCCACACCACGTCACATCACATTACATTACACCACACCACGTCACAACGTCTCTCACACCATACCATACCACACCACCACCATGTCACGTCACACTACACCGCACTACACCACATCACATCACAGCACACACTATTCCACTCCACACCACAACACACCAAATCACACCACACCACACCACACCGCACCGCACCATATCACATCAAACTGCACCACACTACACCACACCATACACCACTCCATCAAAAACCAGACCTCATATAAACTCTTTCAACGAAACGTCTCTTTAAAAAAGAAAGAAAAAGAAAGAAAGAAAGAAAAAGAAAAAGACAAACCGTTTCCTCCACATATCATTGAGTCTATTGACTTCCATCCTTTTATGGTCCGCTCTGCTGTGGTCCTTCTTGCTTCAGCAGCTGCTGTTGCTGACGTTTGGGAATTCAAACCCAAAACTAAATGAACAAAGCCCGGTCCACAATATGCGAGTGTCGACTCATCTTCCAAGGACTAAGAATGAAATAAATGGAGTGACTCACGATTCATGCTCTCAGTATCTGCTGGCTAACGAGTTCATAGATCATGATACGGTGATGTGGTTGTTTGCCAATTAATAAAGACCGAGCCCTCCTCGATTCCGATGGAACTGCGAAACGATGATCTTCTACGCCGTTACTTATCTATTTTTCTTGTCATAAACATTTTTGAGATTTTGTCACAACGCCCCCCCCCCCCCCCCTCCCCTCCCCCTTCTTTTTTTTCAACTACACCACACCACACCACACCATATTCTTTGTTTGAGAAGTAAAAAAAAAAAAAGAAGAAGAAGAAGAAGGCTTCTAGCAGAAAAAGGCTCACCATAAACCACACAATGAAGAACAGTTTAGTTGAAAGCGGTGTCATGGAACAAAAACAACATTATGCGTAGTTTCAGTAGATCTATTACTTCTTCTGCGTACGCAGGCT
>JADBJO010000757.1:20000-27500 GCA_016801955.1 Conus betulinus | reverse complement strand
GGATTCCCTTGAATAGTTCCGTTCATTTGATTTTAATCTGTGTGCTCGGAACTACCTGGCTTGTGCCTTTGATCGGGCGTATGAAGGAAAAACAAAGAGAATCAACTTTCGGACACAATACAAAATTCTCAACAACAACAAAAAATCTAGTCGTGCCAGTCTATAAATACCGGACTCCTTAAGCAAGGCCTCGGCGCATCATTCATTTTTGGTGTGCAGCCAGAGGCCACGCTGGCAAACCACGCAATAGTAACCTATAATACCAGTGCGCATGCACGGGACGCAAAACAGGGGTATCAACGATGATTGTTGATTTCCCTGTTACCGCTGTTTCTGTCGGATAGTTTACCGTTTCACACAAGAAAATAAGGAAACAGTTATTATTCTGCAGGAAAGCAGTTTTACCAACTGATTTCCCCATTTCCCCCCGTGTTCTTGAAGAAAAGTGAATTGTTTTACCCAGGAAAACAGAGAAAAACAGTTGTTCTCGACTTTTCACACTAGTATGCTCACGTGTCGTTTTGGTTGTTAATGTCAACTGCTACTAGGTGAAGGTATTGAGAAGCAAAGGTCGGCACTGCGCTATCTTTAGTTCGATGACGTTAACTCTATCTGTGCCTATCACGCAAGCAAGCCAGCAAGCAAGCAAGCACGCACGCGCGCGCGCACGCATGCAGACACACACACACACACACACACACACACACACACACACACACACACACACGCACACACACACACACACACGCACGCACACACACACACACACACACACACATGGACGCGCGCGCATGCACGCACGCACGCACACACACGCACGACACATGGACGCGCGCGCATACTCACGCACACACGCACAACACATACTCATGCGTACATGCATGCGTACGCAGCCTGTCACACACAACTACACACACGTGCACGCGCACGCACGCACGCACGCACACACACACACACACACACACCACCACCACCACCACCACCACTGTCACAAATCACAAAAGACACACACAAGACACAAGACACAGACAGACAGACAGACAGACGGACGGACAGATGCGTAGAGGCATATGATTTATGATATTTGCATATGGCAAAATCGTACTTCTTTGGCATTGTATAATATTTCAAAGTGACATCTATCCGTCCACATAGACAGTTGAACATATGTGTGTATCTACATACAAACACTATAATGATTCATGAATACATCTACGTCTCATATAAATGCATGTAGACAGACTGACAGACAGACAGACAGACAGACAAGCATTCGGACGGACAGACAGTCAAACAGGCAATAAGACTGGGAGAGAAAAACACGACCAAAACAGGCAGATAAATATAAATATCCAGAGAGAGAGAGAGAGCCAGCCAGCAAGCGAAAGAGAGAGAAGGAGGAGAGGGAGGAGGGAGGGAGGGGAGAAGAGGCAAAGGGGGGGGGGGGGGGCGAGAGAACCCGGAGGGATTTAGAAATAGAGGAAGCTGGAAAGAGCTTGGAACAGGAAGAAGAAAAGGGGAGGATCCAATAAAAGCGGGAAAAGAAAATATACCCCCCACCCCCATCCCCACCCCCAACTCTCTCCCTCCACCCTCCCACTTCCCATTCCCCAGCATTCGTCAGCAAACCCTCCCCCTTCCTCCCCCCCCCTCCACACCCCCTACCCCTTCTCTTTCCAAACCTCCCTCCCCCCCCCTCCTCCCTTCAAGTCTGCGATCTCACCAGACGCCCCCAGACACACAAGACAGCCCCCTCCAACTCACTCAGGCTACCCCGGGCGAAAATCGACCAAGATGCCCATACGGCCCGCGGTCCAGCTCGCTCCCCCCCCCTCCCCCCTCCTTCCCCCCCCCCCCACTCCCCCGTCCTCCCCACCAACGCCAGCATCCATGATGCTGAGGAGGGGGCCTATCTCCTCTGTTTTCTGGAGAGATGTCTGGAACCAGGCCGAAGAGGGAGAGGGGAAGAAAAAAAAAAAAGGAGAAGAAGGAGGGGGATGGGAGAAAGGGGAGGGGAAGGGAAGGAAGGAAGGGACAGAGGAGAGGGGGGGGTAGGGTGGGATGTGTGGTGTTGTGGACGGCAGGTCGAAGCTTTAGGGGAAGACATTAGACAAATTGGCGGGGGATGGACCACAAAGGACCAATTACTCATCTCCGGGCCCAAGACGAAAGAAACAGGCGAGAGCGATGGAGAGACGTTGGGGAAACCTTAATGGGGATAGCGTCGCTTTTTTCTCTCTCTCTCTTCTTTATTTTTTTTTTCCCCTTTTTTGTGTAAGATAAGGCCAGAACCGAGTCTGAAGCTCCAGGAACGATTGGACAAGAGAACAGAGCGCCAATGAAGCATGGGGTGGACGGGTGGGTAGGGAGGGTAGCGGGGGGGGGGGGGGGGGGAAGGGTTCCCCTAGTTTTCAAGCCTTTGGTGTGATGGTGTTAACCCTTCGGGTGATGATGTTAACCTTTGTTAGCAAGGAGTCGAGTAAGACGAGATGAGGTCTTCTGGAATGATAGCCAGAGTACGTTTCTCGTCCTCCTGTTTTAGTGTCGAGGGCGCAAAACAAACACACGCATACGATCACACGCATATGTGTGCACATACGAGTATTCGAATAGGCATGTGTACATACGGACATACCTATATGCATACATACATGCATGCATTGGAAGGAAGAAAAACTCCAGGGAGGGCTCGACTGTAGAAGGTCTTCAGAGAAGAAACTTCCCGCCAACAAAATTGAAATGAAATGAGGCAGGGAACAGTAAACAATAAACAGTAAACAAGTGGGGTAGTCTCTGGGGTATTATGCAAAATATCTGTAGTTTTTCAGCAACTTTTTTTTCTCCCCACACTTTCGTTTGGTTTCCTTTACTACTCTTCGCTGGCTGTTTCGGGGGTGCTATTGGATTCTTTTTTGCACCCTTGGTGGTGAGAACACCACGGTATTATGGACTGTGGTGTGTCTCTATTTGACGCCAGGAGCGCAGGTACAGCCAGCCGTGTCTCCCTGATGAGTTTCCGACCCAGCGGACGAAAGGCCTCGGAGCAGGCAATACAAATATATCTGCCTTTAAAAGGGATTGCGATGGTTCCCTTATGCAGCCAGTGAAGAGTTTTCATATTTTCTTAATTTCATGTTCCCAGTTTTTACATCTTCAACCTCCTGCCGCCCCCCCCCCCCCCCCCCCCCCCCCCCCCCCCCCCCGCCCTCCTTGAGTTCAAAGTTTTGCCAAGTCATTACTATGAAGTCAATTTAGTTGTTGGCCTGCGCTTGTTTTTCCCCCACTATTTATTGTTGTTTTGTCTTTGACTTTATTCAAGTTTAAAAGGCTGTGCCAGTCTTGAATAAAAGTTACTCTGTGTTAGGTTTCCTTATGGGGAGCAAAGACTACCCCACTTGTTTACTGTTCCCGGTAACAAGTCACTGTACGCTGAACTCCTGACACTGTAAGGTGGCCAGACCGCATCCTCTGTTGTCGATTTTTTCCCTGGGGCTCAGCAGACGATCGTGCCACGTTTTGATGAGTGATGAGCGTCTCTAGGCATGCCTTTCTAGACAGACGTCTCGCCCACATCGCTATCGGACCACCTGTTCTAGGTTAGTGAGGTAAAGGTAAGGTAATGTTGCTTATAGCCCAGCCGACCGCAAAGGGCCACATCAGGGCTGTCACCACGTTAAAATCAACTCACAAGTCATTCATTCACTCAATTCTTTAAAATACATCTTCTAAAAAAGCATCCGAAATTTTGTTAAAAATCCTTCCACTGTAAAATGTCAGATCCGATGAAAAATGTTAATCTCTTTCAAGAACTCAAAGATCGCGTCAGGCGAAACATCTCTGAACAAGGTTTCCATGGAATCTTCTGTAAAATGTTTGTGTCTCACATCATGCAAGTCCCAACACTCTAAAAGAATATGTTTCATTGTGAGTAGCACATGACATGGAATGCACCATGGAGCTTCTTCACTCTTTAAAAAGGTATGAATGGGTAAAATACCAAACTACTGTTCTAGGTTGGGAAACTTAAGCCTTATGAAGTTAACTGTCATTCCTCTTTGACCAGATCCAGTTGGACCTCTTTTTCACGTGTCTCTGCCATTGCCTTTAAAATTGTAGTCCTCTTCTTACCAGAAGTCTCGAGCTGTTTCGTGAGATCATAAGGCTGATGAGCCTACAAATCCCTTTGCTCCAAAGTCTATGGTGAGGACTTTGGCCCGGAATGCAGATTCCATCAAGGTGCTGGCCAGACTGCCAGACTTCTCAGACGTTTTGTTGACGTGAGCTTGTTTTGTTCTGCTTTAATATGGCACAATGAGTTTGATCACAATCCTTCGTTTTGATGAACCTGGGTGGCGATTAATATCCGGTCTCGTGCCATTCTTCCTGATAATCTCTAGATGGTTCTCCCATTCTGGAAAGTCCGCTGTGCATTCCCAGTCGCCTGCTCCATCCAGTAAACCCTGCTTCCAAGTCTGCATATCACAGTTGTTCCGGGCCGTGATCTGTGGCTCGCTGCCGTGTAGAACGTTGCACTGGAGCTACTGGTGGCGTGGTATTTCCTCCAGTAGTACTTACCGCATGTGTGATCTCCTCGAGCACTTGGTTGTGCCTCCATGTGTACCTTCCCTGCTAATAGTGCTGCTTTGCATGAACTCAGGACGTGTTCCAATCTTTGTTTGCCACGACAGAGTGGAGAGAGAGAGAGAGAGAGAGAGAGAGAGAGAGAGAGAGAGAGAGAGAGAGAGAGAGAGAGAGAGAGGTAAGGTCGTCTGATTTTTTTTTTTTTTCACTTTCCACCAGGTTTAAATTCGAGGGCAGGAGATCAAGCACAATTCTGAGGATGAAGCTGATTCTAAGAGATGCCGTATACCACATGTCATTCCAGCCGAGACTTCTTTGGAGCGCGGCGCGTTCCTACGCAGTCCACTGCCCTTGTCGGCCCATGCTGGGGTGCCTTATGAACGCTCCTAGCATCCTCTTCTCTCCTCAACTCCATGACTATGACTCTCTCTGCCGTCCCTTTTACCGTTGACCATCACTTCTCAGACCTTGCAAAGGCAGCCCTGCAAGGAACAGTCAGAGGAAGCCGCAACAGAGGAAGACAAAGGCAGAGGTGGGAGGACAATACCCCAGAGTGGACTGGAATGAGCCGAGCAGAATCTCAGCGAGCGGTGGAAGGAGGACAGGGACGGATGGAGGAGAGTGGTGGCCAGGTCATCAGGGGTGCCCCAACGACAACAGACGACGTCAAGAGATAAGTGAAGGTGGAAGATCTCTTCTCTGCCATGAATACTGATGTTTGTGTGCCTTGTTGTTTCCCTGGTCTTGGGATTCCCTTTTGTCACCTCCACTGCCTTCTGAACTGTCTGTTTTCTGCCAGTCTTTGGCCAAGGCTGGATGGATCTCACCATCTGCAGTCCGAAGCCCTCAAGCATGATCAGTAACCTTGCTTTGCCTTACTTTGTAGTACTCCTCGGGATGGAGTTTAGAGGAAGCTGCAGTTTGGCTTGGCGGCAATAGAGTACAACGTCTATCTGTCTATCTGTCTAACATCTGTCTGTCTGTCTATCTATCTATCTATCTATCTATCTAGCCTTTGACGCTTGCATTTCTCTTTCTATTGGAGATGGAAGGCACACATGCACACACATACACACACGCACGCACGCACGCACGCACACACACACATTATACACACACACACACACACACACACACACACACACACACACACACACACACACACACACACACACACACACACACACACACACACACACACACACACACACACACACACGACACACACACACACAGAGGACATACAGACAGATAGATAAATAGATAAAGATTTATAGATACATAATAGATACACAGAGAGAGAGAGAGAGAGAGGAGAGAGAGACAGAGAGAGAGAGAGAGAGAGAGAGAGAGAGAGAGAGAGAGATGTTTTTAAAAAAGCCGCAAGTTTTATTTTCGTTTTGTGATCATGTTTCCAGCAATGATTCGTTTTGATATGGGTCATGTTTCCAACCATTATGGAAAGTAAACTGCCAATCCACCTACTTAGTAAGTATAGCCTTTCAAACTGCCCCCAAGGTTTGGAGTTCACCAGTTTTCCCTGCGCACAGCTGCCTCTGAAAGGGTAAGTATCTTGCCACCAGTTCTAAATGGATGTCAGACGGTGGATAGCAACTCTGTGATTTTTTTTTTTTTTTTAAAAGATTGTATGTATAACCCATCTTTGTCTACCTCTCTAGGCCTGTCTATCTATCTGCAGTCTGTGCAACAGGATTAAACTTTTCACGTTCAATACCAAAGTTGCCCCCGAAAGGAGCCGAATTCGTAGTAGAACGAAAACGGTTAAAGCAGAGAGAGGGGGAGAGAGATGGGGGGTGGGGGTGGGTGGGAAAAGAGTCTACTCCGGGTATAGGGCATGGGGGGGGGGGGGGGGGGGGGTGGGGAATGAAGAAGCAGGGACAGCAGAAAAGAAAAAAAAGGGGGGAAAAAAAAACAGAGACGGAGGAAAGAGCAAACGGGAAAGGAAGGAAGGCAGAGCAGGCAGACTGCCACGAAGAAGGGAAGGAAGGAAGAAAAAAGAAGAAAGGAAGGAACAAAGGAAGGAAGAAAAAAAGGAAGGAAGAAAGGAAGGGAGAAAGGAAGGAGGAAAGCAGACAAGGAAGGAAGGAAGGAAGGTAAAAAAGAGAGAGGTCAGGAATAGGATCAAGCTGTCGATGCGAGTAGCAGGTTTGTGGGTCTGAGAAGTTCCAGACGGCCAATCTAGCCCCGGGATGGCGGCCCGGAGTTATGACTTGATGGGGGCGGCTGGCTCTTTGGGGCCCATACTCCGGGGGGTATCTTCCGCCCTTGATTAGGCGGCCAGCTTCTTGGGCCCAATCTGATGATAGCGCGGCCTGCAAACCCAAAGATGATTAAGGAGAACGGCAACGGCACGGAGAAGAGAGAGAGAGAAGAGAGAGAGAGAGAGAGAGAGAGAGAGAGAGAGGAGGGGCAGACAGACACAGAGAGAGAGAGAAAAGGGGAAGGACCTGGTGATCGCGTGGAGAGAGAGAGAGAGAGAGAGAGAGAGAGAGAGAGAGAGAGAGAGAGAGAACAGACAGACAGACAGACAGACAGACACAGACACAGACACAGACAGACAGAGAGAGAAAACAGAGAGAGAGAGGGAAAGGGGAGGACCTGGTGATCGCGTGGAGAGAGACAGACAGACAGACAGACAGAGACACAGACACAGAGAGAGAGAGAGACCGAGATAGAGAGAGAGGCAGAGACAGAGAGACAGACGGAAAGACTGACAGACAGACGGACGGGCGGACGGACGGACGGACGGACAGACAGAGACAGGATCAGCGGAGAAGATCTTTTCCCTTCAATCACCTCAAAAGGAAACTTTCCTTCTAAAAATTACGTTTACTCTAACCTACTTACCGTGGCTCGCTAATGCAATATGCGACAGCGGTTTAATCACTCACAAAAAAT
>JADBJO010000757.1:12500-15000 GCA_016801955.1 Conus betulinus | reverse complement strand
CTCAGCCCTTTTTCGCGGCTGTGAACGAGGAGGAGGAGGAGGAATGGGGGGGGGGGGGGAGAAAAAAAAAAAAAAAAAAAAAACCGATCCGAACCCCCCCCCCCCCCCCTCCCCTACTCTGGCCACCTTACCAACGGACGGCTAAGCCATTAGGAGCGGGCTGGCAGGACCTGTGGTCTTATCGATTCCCTCCTCCCTCCCCTCCCCTCTTCCCCCCCTCCCCCCCCCCCCCCCCCCCCCCCCCCCCCCCCCCCCTTCTCTCTTCTCTTCAATGGGAACGTGGCAACAAGAGCCACAGGACTTGCCAGTCCATCGCGGGTACAGCTACTGCCGCTGCTGCTACTACTTCTGTTGCCCCTGGTCTTTGCTTGACAGCATCAGCATCTTCATCGGTTCCAGCCAGCCTCCCGGCTCCCCTTTCCTTCCCTAACGTTCGCTGCACCTCACCAAAGCCCCCCACCTACCCCCACCCCACCCCCCCACCCCCTTTTTGCCATTATGTACGGGTTTTTGCAGAACAAAAACACGCATTGAAAAAAATAAATAAATAAAAAAAGGGGGGGGGGGGGGGGGGCGGGGAGAGGGAACCGACGCTGTAGTGGTGGTGGTGGTCATGGTGGTGGTGGTGGCGGCGGTGGTAGTGGTGGTAGTGGTGTACCACTTGCCGCCAGTGCCTTTTCTTGACTAATCCAGTGAACAACTGCCGGCAGATTGCCGCCAAAGCCGAGGTGCGGCCAGTTCTGTCATCCAGATCGATACCTTATTCTCTTTTAATTGCTCTCTCTCTCTCTCTCTCTCTCTCTCTCTCTCTCTCTCTCTCTCTCTCTCTCTCTCTCTCTCTCTCTCTCTCTCTCTCTCCTCTCTCCTGCCGATTAATTAAAGAAAGACGAGCTCTACAGACCACTGGGCACATGTAGTTAGAGGTGACTCAAGTGAAACGTATCCCCCAGGTTCGAAATAGACCCGGTGGATTTTGTTTGTTTCTTTGTTTGTTAGTTTGTCTGTTTGCATGTTTGTTGTGTGTTGTTGTTGTTGTCTTTTAACCTATCTAACGGTGAAACGTTTTGCTTTTAGGTGTGATAATTTTCGAAAACAAACAAAAAAAAAAGTACTGACATTTTTTCCTGCTACATAAGTTTTCAAATGCGAAATATTTCACCGCATTTCTTTCCAGACACAGCATTCTTCTCCCACCTCAAAGTCGTCTTATATACTTATTTATCTATGTATTTATTTGTTTTATTTGTTTTTATTTATTTATTTATTTATTCATTTCTCTATTTATTTATTCATTCAAGTGTTTATCTATTTATTTATTTATTTATTCATTTGTTTATTTGTGTATTCATTCGTTGATTCATTCATTTATTCATTTATTTCCAGTCTGAGTCCTATTTATGGGCAAAGATTTCTGAAGGCTGAAATTTTCCTTTGTACGCTCCGAAAACAATTATTCCCTTTTTCTAGAGCAAAGGTTTATAAGCATAAGATATTCATAATCAGCAAACATTTTTGCAGATTGGATCCCATGCATGCACAGAGAAAAGTGTTGTTTTTCTTTAAATAAATATTGAGAGCGGGACACAGTTGACCCAGTTTCGACATAGACCATATGCTCGTGTGAACAAAGCTCCCTTCAGATAAAAGAGCACTTACAAATTACCTTTCCGTATTGACATATACGTGAAAAACAGTTTTGTTCAATCAAAGAAAAAGGTTTGTTCAGCATACAAATTGATCAGTACTACACGTTGAGATACCGATGTCAGTCATCTTTTTTGTTTGTTTGTTTTGTTTTGTTCAATTTCACCATACTATGGAAAACTGGCGTCCTCAAACGGGGTAACAGTTATGAGTGTAGATTTCTTCTGGTAGGAGGTAATATTTTTTTCTAATCTGTTCATGTGAACTCAGACGAGAAGATCTGCACATGCACAATAATTCATTTCAAAATGCAAACTGCTAGGAGATTTCTCTTCCAAAGAGATATGTCTGAAATATGATATTGATACAACATTAATAATCTTTATGGTAATCGTAATGCGATGATGATGAATGGCTGCCTTAATGGCGGGATAAAAAAAAAAAAACGGTCATGCACACAAAACTCCACTCCCTTTGTTGGGTAGATGGGATTAATACTTGCCTGTCCATACAGGGAGTGCCCGCAGGAGTATCAGCCTGCGTAGGCAAAAGAAGAAGAAGAAGTCCGGGGGGTAGATCTTGCCAGGGGAGGTGGGGAACCATGATGACGCATCACAGCCGGCCAGCAAGACGAATGGGGGCCAGAAGCAACAGCGACGACGACTCTTTCTTGGGAGGCTTAGTTCCAAGCAGCGGGGCTGGTTTCCCCCACCATCTGCCTGCTGTCACAGGAGCCCTGCGCCTGCATGACGCTCCCACACGGCTCGGGCTCTGGCAGCTCGGACGGACAGACATCCTTGCCGCACAATATGGGCGGCGGAGATGTTGATCTGGCCGCGGCCAGAAAGAGCCGAGA
>JADBJO010000756.1:557500-569517 GCA_016801955.1 Conus betulinus | reverse complement strand
ATCGTTTTTCAGTGCAGTGTAAAATATTGTAGATCCCATAGTTTCCCCTATTTTGGAATCAAAGAGTTTAATGTCACTTCTCCAAGCTTTTCCTTGCGATAGATATGTGCACGGCAAAGAAAAACAAAGCGCTTTAAGAAAAAATTTATTTTAGTCGAATATCATATTCCCAAAGGAACCTGAGCGTAGCGGTAAATGTGAAACCGGAGTCACTGTAACAAAGAGGTGTTCACCAATTCAATTCCTTTACCATCATAATACCAGTTTTTTCGTCTGCCTAAATAACTTCCCTTTCCCAGTCACCATAACTTCAGGCTTTTTTTAATGAACATTTAAGCTCAATCCATCTCAGCATATTTTCAGGGAGCTGAGCTGTCAACGCTGGATGTAATGAAATGAGTTCTAGTCATCGGCCACAAAACTTTATACACGTATCCGCATCCTATATTGATCTAAGGTTGTGAAATCGCATTCAGCCTTTCCCGTCAGGCTGTGACTAGGACCCCGTAGGGGGAGAAAGACCGAGCGGACGATCCAGGAACCCTGGGAGATGAGACACTGGGGTGGAGATAGACAAGAAGGGAATCACCTGGACAGAGGCAATTTGGACAGCGGCTGATTGACATAACAAGGTTGTGTTTATATATGTTTGTATCTCTAAGGTCTGTAAGACTCTTTTGCACTGTGAAAATAAAGGAAAATTTCATGGTGAGTATGGAGCAGTTGCATTTTTTGGACTCTAGTGTTATTCACATGACCCCTAGCTGATTACTGTCAGTGGGCTAGCCGGTTGATGAAAAGTAATACGAGGTTTTGGACTTAATCCATGACCATGTCCTCACACCAACATAGAAGTGAACCCCCCCCCCCCCCCCCCCCCCCCCCCCCCCCCCCCCCAAAAAAAAAAAAAAAAAAAAAAAAAAAAAATCAAAAAAACACAAAACAAAAAACCCATGTACATTCTTTGTTGCAACACACACCTGGAAAAAGGAACCACAGACCAAACGACAGAAAAAATCCATTTATCCTTTCATTAGGTAAGGCTTTTGACAGTCTGTCATGGTGAACCGAATCAAACGCTTTTTTTTAAAATCACAAAATAAAAAACAAGGATTACGACCCTTCGAACTATAGCATTTCTGGATAATGAAGATAAGATCTAAAAATCTGATCAACTATTGCATGATTTTGTCCCGAAGCCAGCTTGATTATCAAGGATGTTTTCCTCTACACTTGAGTACATTCTCTGTCCTGCTGGTCCTACTTCCTCCTCAGGATCTCTATGTAACTGGGTCTTTTTGGAAACCGCATTCAGCCTTTCTCGTCAGGCTGTGACCAGGACCCCCCGAGCGGACGATCAGGAACCCTGGGAGAGGAGATATCTGGGGTGGAAATAAGAAGGGAATCATCTGGACAGAGGCAAACAGGTTGTCTCAGAATCGAGTTCATGAGGGGGGAACTGTTGCCAATGACCTGCAGTCACTTGGGAGTGAAGGGTCACGGTAAGTAATGAACGCGGGTCTGTACTTCAGAATAGATGATGTTCTAGAATCCCCAAGGGAGGTAATTTGTGTTGGAATTCAGTAAGAGTGACTTCGCCATCTTCATGGGATAGATACCGCTGATGGGCAACCCCCCCAAGCAATTTTTTCGGCAAAACTGTCTCCTATAACCTGGAGGCCCTAACACTGGTCTGTCACTAGTGATACTGTCACTGTAGTACGACACTGTAGTACACTCAAGGCCGAGTACTAAGCTCCCTAGCTAACTACAAGTTAACTAGTCCGCTCTCTCCTCAAGGCCGAATGTTTGCTAACTACAAGTTAACACGACCGCACCCTTCAAGCTCCCGTGTCGTACTGCCGGAGTTTGTCTGCTTGTTTATCTGAGAGTCAGTGACACTTCTCATGCGAGGTGCACTTCCGCTGAGCTCGCCTATGAGCGCAGAAACCGTGCGTCACTACAGTTCTGAGACAATGATACAAATTTGGGCCATGCCTTCTCTTTTTTGTCCTCTCTCACTTTACACTACCAAGGGACATGCATCCTATGGTGACTGAAAAAAAAAGAAGTGAAACTGACCCCAGGCATACGAAAATACAACACAGTCATTGAATAACATTTTTTTTCAGAACTCAACTGAACTGATGGAATTCACCAACAAATAACAAAAAGAAGCGCAGCCGATGTTCAAACTATGTTGATTAACACCTTAAAATGTCTTGACTACCACAAAATGCAAGCATTATCTGACTTTTAGAGCGATGATATAAAATTTTGTGCTTGCGTCGACCTTAGCACAGCCGCAAAGGATAAGAATGATGGATTGTATGAAGGTGATGATGGCTATCTCTCGCTTGATGACGTCATCGCCCCTACCATAAACATGAACCACAAGGCACTGAGTAAGTAGGTTTTGAGGTACATATGGCACAGACTATGACCAAGTTGGCGAGTCCTGGCAAACTGGCGCCGATACTCACCGACAAGTGTAGATGTACTTTGACGTCGCCCACCCGGAGGTATGGACAGAACCTGAAAAAAATCAGATAGCAATTCGCTCTGCTGACAATTTATCCTTCAGTAAATGAGATGAGGAGAGTCGGTCCAAAGTTTAGATAGAACTTCACCTAAACAAAACAGAAACTGCTCTCCATGAATAAAGGGCACGCACTCTAAAATTACTGACTCTGCCAAAACTAGGCTAGGGGAGAAGTCATTGTTTTGAGATGATAAAGACATGCGATTGCTAGATCGAAGAAACCCCACGGACACACAGGGGAAAAAAGCTTCAAATGAAACACACACACACACTCTCCACAGGCAAGTGTTTCGTTGGGCCCTGAACTCCTTACAAGGGTAGGCCTGGCCTCATCAAGATCATGGCTCCCAGAGGCTCTTCTGCTATTAGATTGTTTTTGTTTTTGTTTGTTTTTTGCTGGTGACGAGTAAGTTCTGGGTGGGTGAACGTCTCAAGGTTGGTCCTGTTCTTCCTAGAAAGCAAGAGCTGTTTCATGAGTGTTGGTCGTTTGTCAATAAACTGTGATACTGTAGGCCACAACAAGCCTTGGAGTTCATGTGGTGCCGCGTCGTTCGGAGAGTCGGGGTACGTCTTCCTGAGATGCTGCTCAAGAGTTTATTTGTCCACTGTGAGTGTCCCAGGTTGGGGCTGTTGATCTGCGAATAAACTGGAAGGGGTCTTCTAGAAATTAATCTTGGAATTCACGTTTTCGCTTCTTCGCATCCTTTCAGATTCTGCTTTGCTGAGGGCACTGCGTTGCGCTTTGAAGTCTTCCCAGAGCCTCTCTTGCCATTTTGTCTCGGATTTTGAGACATTTTTTTTCTTTTTTTGAGATTCCTCATCTCTTTCGGATGATATCCGTCTCTTGCTAGTGTCTGAAGTGTCATCAGGTTTGGTTGCTTCATTCCATATGTATCCAGACTTGTTCCGTATACAATGCTTCCAAATGTGGTCAGTGTGCCCTTTCTTATCAGCGCGTGAAAGTTGTGAATTTTTTTCAACTATTTTCTCCAGTTTCTCTTTGCACATGCGGGTGACTGAGTTCCTGGCGTTTGGCATCGAGAGCCAGTACAAATTTCTCGTCTGAATGATCAGCGTGGATGTCCTTGGCATTGTGGCTTGAACCCTGGCACTGGTTTTCTGACGTTTTATCTACTGGTGCTATGCGCAACTGTTTATTCATGGCAGCCTTCATACAGCCCCTTTTCGTTCTGTGAACTTCATGCCGTGTTCAACGGAGAATTACGTCCCACCGGCGCAAAGTAATTTCACTTGTTCTTTATTCAGAGTCCGATGTAGATTCTCAGTCGTGACTGGGTTGGCGCAAATGGATTCATCATTCTCTCTCCCTTTTGGTCAATCCTGGGAGCACCTTTTGTTTTGGGGGATAGTGGCAAGCTGGAGATGGGCAAGGTGGGAGCCAGCCCACAGAACACTGTCATCTAACCTCTCATGCAAAATCTTCCGGACTGTTCTCGGAAGCCAGTACTCTAGCCATGTGTCAGTAGGAAGAAACTCTAGGGGACCTTGACACGGGAAAGTCTTCAGTGATGTCATTCCCCTCAGGCAAGTGTTTTGGCCCTGAACCATGCAAGCATTTTCAGATCATAATGATATCACCCCTCAGTGTCCGACAGTCAAGATTCGACAGTTGCAGATTACTTTATGTGTCCCGTTGAAAAAAAAAAATCGGTTCTTTCATCATAATGACCATGCAAAATTTAAAATGATTTCAATTCCATCACCCCTCAGTCTCCGTGGACAAGATTTGAAAGATGCAGATTTCTGAATATCTCATATAGGTCGAATTATTCATTCCTATAGATTTCTTTGTGAATTCTTTTTGCACATTTTCTGTTTAAGTTTACATAATTTATGAGGTATATGGACCGCATCACATTTTCGTACACAAGAACTGGTCCTAATTAATTACTTCAGTAACAGAGCAACTACATCTATATTGTAAACTAGATAACATCAGATCACATCAGCTGTTCTAATTGCCATTTTTCTACAGCATTGATGTGTTGTCGATGCTAGGTTTTTGACCGTTAAAACACCCAAATCCTTTCTCCAGTTTTGTATCTTCCAGGTCAATAGAATTGACCTGCTAAGCATATTTTAGTGTTTTTTTTTTTTAAAAACCAACATCATCGAATTCACCACTCTTAAATTTGATCAAACACCTCTCTGTCCATCTCACTAGTTTGTCTACACTTTCGTGAAGAATTAGTACTTGTTTCATTAGTTAGTCCAATGCATGATTTTCAGTCAGCAGCACTTTTCTTTTAAAATGTAAAAACATCAGGTTAGTATCTGAATTGTGGCCAATTCTTTCCATATATTCTGTCAATGATGTGCTTATATATTACAATCTGACATTGCGGGTGTATTATAGGGAAAAAATATATTGTTTGCCCCAAATTCTACTCTGAGAAGATCACTGGTCATCTTTGATGTATCCGACTTCTCATCCGCAGTCTAAACACACTGGAGCCTGTTCCATGAAAATTCCAGTTAAGTACGCTGCTCTTAATTTCACAACGTTTCGACAGTTTGTGTATAAGTCTCTTGTGCTTCACTTTATCATAGGCCTATTGGAAAAAGTCAGTGTAAACTATATTTGCTTGTGGGCTGTCTTTTATCATAGTCACCCAGCCGCTGAAATATACTCAATAACTTGAACTGTTTAACACAAGACTTACCGGGTGCAAATCCATGTTGATAAAGATAAAAGATTATTTTCATGTAAATGTTAATTGAATTAATCCTTGATTAAAACAACATTTTAGAATTTTTTTTTTGTTGTTGTTTACCCCAGGAACGCTTGGAGGTAAGCTAATACAATGCTTGAGCGTTAACCACTAACAAGTCTTAGGTCGTACATAAACCGAACAGGTGTTACATGTGTTACGAGAGATCAGCTCAGAATGATAGAAATTGCGCATGCGTGATTTGGATAAACAACCAATCACGCAATTGGAAATGAAATGAGGCAGGGAACAGTAAACAATAAACAAGTGGGGTAGTCTTTGCTCCCATAAGGAAACCTAACACAGAGTAACTATTATTCAAGACTGGCACAGCCTTTTAAACTTGAATAAAGTCAGACAAATACAAAGACGAACAATCTAATAGTGGGGGAAAAAAAAAAAAAAGTTGTTGGCCTGCGCTTGTTTTCCCCCACTATTAGATTGTTCGTCTTTGTATTTGTCTGACTTTATTCAAGTTTAAAAGGCTGTGCCAGTCTTGAATAATAGTTACTCTGTGTTAGGTTTCCTTATGGGAGCAAAGACTACCCCACTTGTTTATTATCAATCACGCAATGACCCAGAAGTGACCTTTGACCAGACCTGATAGGCCGACGTGGGTGTCGTCTGCTGGCGTGTTCGACGCCTCAGAACAACTTTCCAATCTCATGATCGAAGAAGAAAATGCTGACGATTATATTGTTTTTAACTCCACAGACTGTTGTTGCTGTCCGATGATACGGCAGTATGGGCCTGAAACAGATTTTTAGGTGGCAAACCGCACTGTGGGACAGCTCTGAATTGAAAGTGTCATTTTATTGAAAACCACACAGCGAACACTCAAGCTAAAAACAGGAAACATTTAATGAACGGTATCTGGAGACTGTGGAAAAAAAGGTAATGAATTGTTGCTGTATTTAGTTCTTTTTCATGAACTCAGTGAAGAATCGCACTGATAGACAACGGTCTGTTAGTCGAAAGTAAACACGCCTTTTTTTTTTTCTTCAGTCAGTTTCAACAAAGTGTTAGAACTATTGTAGTGTTATCGCGTGTGGACCAGATCACGATGCGCTGCAGCACATAATTATGCTAAGCCGTTAGATCACAGTGAAGGGATTATATAGCTAGATGTACAGATTTGACCCGAAGGTGCCATGGACAATATCAGCAGGTAACTGTCCCAGGTATTAACCCAGCGTGGTAAACAGGCTTGCTGTTGTGGCCTGCGCCATTGCGCACACTTGCCGCAATACGTGTGTGTGTGTGTGTGTGTGTGTGTGTGTGTGTGCGCGCGCGCACACACAAGCGCGCGGGCGCGCGCGCGTGCATGCATGCGTGCACAGTGTCATTGTGGGCGTGTGTGCACATGTAATGCGTATGTGCATGCTTAGGCGCGCAAGCGTACATGCTTCTGCATTCGTGTGCTAGTACAAGTATGAAGATGATGATTTAAGTAATATTTTGTTAATGAAAATGAATGAAAAGAAACATTGATACATAGAAGATGCAAAACGTTGTATTCTCCTTTTTAGTTTCAACGCGTTTTTTTCGCACAATCATACACGGATGTTCCGTTAAATTTGCTATCAGTCAAAGCGGAAGAGGGACGGGAAACTGATGTAGTGATTAAGGCGTGGTGGGGTAAGCAGGGAAATAGAGAGGGAAGGAAGTTAACCCGAAAATTTGTAACTGACGTAGAGTTTTTCTCAGGAGTGGCATGATGTTTCAATGAGGAAAATGTTACTTGGGTCCGAGAAGGATAGAAGATAATACACTGACAAAGGTGTGGGTTTTTTTTTTCAACCGGAATGACATGACATGTCAAAGGAAAAAAAGAGCTTACTTGGGCTGGAGAAGGATGGAAGGCAGTAGAACAACCTGAACTGGTTTTTGTTCTGTCTACTTTTCCTATATTTCTTCCTCATGATTTTTGTGATTGTTTGTTTTGCTGCAAACGCCGACTTGTCCACAGTCTCTCTCTCTCTCTCTCTCTCTCTCTCTCTCTCCTCTCTCTCTCTCTCTCCTCTCTCTCTCTCTCTCTCTCTCTCTCTCTCTCTCTCTCTCTCTCTCTCTCTCTCTCTCTCTCTCTCTCTCTCTCTGTGTGTGTGTGTGTGTGTGTGTGTGTGTGTGTGTGTGTGTTTGTGAGTAAACCCTTCAGCGCAGTCTGTCTACACTCCTAGACTTACCACGAGAACAAGACGAGTTAAACACAGATAACTCTAATTGTAATTTACACACACACACACACACACACACACACACACCACACACACACACACACACACACACACACCGTATGTTTAATGCTTCCATACACACACTTGTTTGAATGTGCATACACGAGCGCGTGCTGTGTGTGTGTGTGTGTGTGTGTGTGTGTGTGTAATTTCACCTCCTTCGCACCAGTATCAGTATATCAGAACGTCAAGCTTTTCCGCCGGTCCAACTTTAGAATTACTTTTGACACAAATTTAAATATCGTCAGGTGAATGTATCTTTTTCGTATTATTTTTTGATTAACGGTATTTTTGTTCATTTATATTTCAGTTTCTTTTCGCTGTAAGTGATACGAGACGAGAGAATGGAATAATAATGTGTGTGTGTGTGTGTGTGTGTGTGTGTGTGTGTGTGTGTGTGTGTGTGGTGTGTGTGTGTGTGTGTGTGTGTGTGTGTGTGTGTGTGTGTGTGTGCGTGCGTGCGTGCGTGCGTGCGTGCGTGTGTGTGTGAGTGCGTGCATGCGGCGTGCGTGCGTGCGTGCGTGTTTGTGAGTGCGCGCGCGCGTGCACACGCGTCTGTGTTTATGTGTGATTGTGCGTGTGTGAGGGGGGGGGAGAGAAGAAGAAAGAAGAAGAAGAAGAAGAAGAAGAAGAAGAAGAGAGAGAGAGAGAGAGAGAGAGAGAGAGAGAGAGAGAGAATTTTGTGTGTGCATGTATTGATGTATAGCACGCAGGCATTGGTATCATTTTGCACGCACAAATGTATGTATTGTGTGTATGTGTGCTACGTACACCGAAGTGTACGCTTGTCGGTGTGTGTTGGTGTATGGGTGACCTTTTGTGTGTGTGTGTGTTGTGTGTGTGAGCGCGCGCGCGCGCGTGTGTGTGTGTATGTGTGTGTGTGTGTGTGTGTGTGTGTGTGTGTGTGTGTGTGTGTGTGTGTGTGTGTGAACATGCGCGCGTGCGTACTGGCGCATACTCCCAACTGAAAAAAAATGCCAGCGCGAGGATGCAAAAGCAATCACCAGACATGCCACTGATGTTACATTGTAGACAGTGGAAGGACTACCAATGGTCAGACAGACAGACAGATCGACACAGACTGACAGACAGATGGACAGAGGAATGGACGAACAGAAACTCAAATAAATCATCTGTCACTTGATAGGTTGTTTTATTTATCTTACTGTATCATAACATACCATTGAATACATCCTCTGACAGAAGAATTGGCATTACAAACGTTTTGTATCGAGCGACCAGCATAACAGTTCTTTACTGTTGCTCGCAATGTCCTCAAAACGCACTACATATCAGTATTACACACTTTTTGTTTGAATGTTTTCATCACTATAAGCATTTCTCTATTGTTACTCGCATTAACATACTTTAAACGAAGTACGCATCATATCGCCCCCACAACCATTTTGTTTTAGTATTGTAGTGCACACAATATCCTTCCAGTTATTTGAAATTCGTAAACCAAACGATATGGTTTACTAATGCAAAATTACAACAACAAAGTAAATATAAAGAATAAGAAGTCATGACCGACAAAAGAAAAAGACATGAAGGAACATCCTGCCACAAAGTCAAATAGAACAGCTACGAAAATCCTGACAAACTTTGCGCTGATAATGTCTGGAGTTTGCATTTCCCTAATCTGTCTTCAAAGAAGTGAGTTGATTACGTCTATCAATAATGAATCCTACGCTGCATCTAGTACTATGATTATTATCTGAGGCCAAGACAATGTGGAAGTAAATACACAAAACAGGATTCAAAGTAACTGATACAATACGAAACGGTCAACAGACACGTCTCTTATACGTCACAATTCACAGCCACAGAGTGCCAAGGACAATACCCCTCACCTGGGTGTCAGCAGAACAGTACAGTGAAGTCTGTTACAGTAACCCTGAGGTCTGTGACAGTCTTCACGTCACAGTTCCGTACGTTTCATTATTACCACCCACACAAGTTCAGTCCATTTCTTCAATCGTGGGGCCGCAGTCCTGCGAGGTGGAGGAGCCGGAGTTGCCTCCCGTGGCGTGGATCTTGGCCATGAGAGGCGAGCAGAGCTTCTGCAGCTCCTGCAGCCGGTGGTCGTACTCGTCCTTGTCGGCCAGCGAGTTGCTGTCCAGCCACGTCACCGTGTCGTCGCAGGCCTTTCTGACGGAGTCCCGGTCCTCCGTGCCCAGTTTGTCCCCAGCGTCGCTCATGGCTTGCCGCACAGAGAACACGTAGGACTCCAGCTGGTTGCGGGACTCCACCCTCTCCGCGCTGTCTGTCGTCGGCTTCTTTGTACTTCTCCGCTTCACTGACCATGCGGTCGATGTCCTCTTTGCTGAGCCGCTCCTTGTCGTTCTTGATGGTCACGTCGGAGGACTTGCCCGTGCTCTTGTCCTGAGCGGTCACCTTCATGATGCCGTTGGCGTCGATGTCGAAGGAGACTTCGATCTGTGGAGTGCCTCGTGGAGCTGGTGGGATGCCAGTCAGTTCGAACTTTCCCAAACAGGTTGTTGTCCCTGGTCAAGGTTCGTTCTCCTTCGTACACCTGGGTGTTGACGGACTGCTGGTTGTTGGCGTAGGTGGTGAAGGTCTTAGCTATCTTGGTGGGGATGGTGGTGTTGCGTTCCACCAGTCTGGTCATGATTCCACCGGCGGTCTCGATGCCTAGAGACAAGGGCGTGACGTCCACGAGCAGGACGTCCTTGATGGCCTCGCTCTGGTCACCGCTGAGCACTGCTGCCTGCACTGCCGCCCCATAGGCCACGGCCTCGTCAGGATGGATGGACTTGTTCAGCTCCTTCCCGCCCATGAATTCCTGCAGCATCTTCTGGATGCGGGGGATTCGGGTGGACCCTCCCACCAGCACCACCTCATGGATCTGTCGCTTGTCCATCTTGGCGCCCCTCAGGGCCTGCTCCACTGGCTCCAGAGTGCCACGGAACAGGTCTGCACACAGCTCCTCAAACCTGGCCCTGGTGATGCGGGTGTAGAAGTCGACGCCTTCGTACAGAGCGTCGATCTCCACACTGGCCTCTGCACTGTTGGACAGGGTCCGCTTGGCGCGTTCACACGCTGTGCGAAGCCGTCTCAAAGCTCGGGGGTCTTGCTGAGGTCTTTCTTGTATTTGCGCTGGAATTCCTGGCTGAAGTGTTGCACAAGGCGGTTATCAAAGTCCTCACCTCCGAGATGTGTGTCACCAGCCGTGGCCTTCACCTCGAAAAGAGATCCCTCAGAAATAGTGAGGATGGAGACGTCAAACGTACCCCCACCCAGGTCAAAGATGAGGATGTTCTTGTCGCTGTCTTTGTGCACGTTCTTGTCCAGACCATACGCCAGGGCAGCTGCTGTGGGCTCATTGATGATCCTCAGCACGTTGAGGCCCGCGATGACTCCGGCGTCCTTGGTGGCCTGCCGCTGACCATCGTTGAAGTAAGCCGGCACGGTGATGACAGCGTCAGTGACCTTCTGACCCAGGTAGGCCTCTGCCGTGTCCTTCATCTTGGCCAGCACCATGGAGCTGACCTCCTCAGGGGCCAGGGTCTTCTGCTCGCCCTTGTGCTCCACCTGGACCTTGGGCTTGCCGCCGTCGCTGACCACCTTGAAGGGCCAGTGCTGCACGTCCTTCTGCACACTGCTGTCAGTGAAGCGGCGGCCAATGAGTCGCTTGGCGTCGAAGATGGTGTTCAGGGGGTTCATGGAGGCCTGGTTCTTGGCGGCGTCCCCTACCAGGCGCTCCGTGTCCGTGAAGGCCACGTAGCTGGGAGTGGTTCTCTGCCCTTGGTCGTTGGCGATGATCTCCACCTGCCCGTGGCGGAACACCCCCACGCAGGAATAGGTGGTGCCCAGGTCGATCCCCACCGCTGGAGCTCTGCCGTTTTTGTCTGACGCCATTTTCAGGGAGAATCGAAATGTATGTACTAAACTGTCCTGCTGCCAGATGTAGTGGTTCTGATGAAATGAGTCGGTTAGTCAAGCTTTGCGATGGTCAGTCTGTTCACACCAGCAAAGACTAAGTCCCGTTTTCGTTCAAAATCTAATCAAGTTTGTAATGATCAGTCTGCTTACACCAGCAAAAACTTAAGTCCCGTTTTCTTAAAAAAAAAAAAAAAAAAAATCACACACAATAGCCGCGCGAAAACTAACAATTTTTCTGTTACGACGGCTGATTGCTTGAATTATCAGCCTGTTTACACCAGCAAAAACTTAAGTCCCGTTAACTGTCAAAATTTCACACAATAGCTACAGGGATACTTCTGTCACGATGGCTGGTTACGCTATGAAGCGTTTTTCTCTCTCAATCCAGTCACGCTTGTAGAAAGGAGAAAATCGCTTAACTTTGGTCTCTCGAACTGTTTTGGTCTCTGTTACTCCTGTACACTGACGGTGCAAGCATTTGTGTCCATATATAAAGCTGACCGCCGAATGTTTGAGAACATAGAGGAAAAATCGCGACGGTTCTAGAACACTTAGAAATAGCATTTCTGACGGCATAGGAAAACTCCGATTTTATTCTGCATT
>JADBJO010000756.1:537500-550000 GCA_016801955.1 Conus betulinus | reverse complement strand
CTTAATGCGCCAAGGCCGTGCTTAAGGAGTCAGGTATTTATAGACCCGCTGTAATTGGATTGTTTTGAGAAATTTCTGTTATGTCTAAAAGTTACTGATCTTTGTTTTCTTTGATATTGCCATCAAGGTACAAGCCAGGTGGTTCCAAGCACACGGATTTAAACGAAAGGAATGGTACTATTGGGAAAGAAACCAGCTGACGCAAAGATAGGTGATGGATGAGTGAGCGGGCCTGAAATGTGACGTCAGCCAAATGGAAGGTCAGGAATTTG
The DNA here is from genome assembly GCA_016801955.1 of Conus betulinus. Classification (NCBI taxonomy): domain Eukaryota; kingdom Metazoa; phylum Mollusca; class Gastropoda; order Neogastropoda; family Conidae; genus Conus; species Conus betulinus. The sequence continues at coordinate 549,728 of JADBJO010000756.1, read as the reverse complement.
AAGACTGTATGTGATGTTATTAGTAGAAATCCCCCCCCCCCCCCCCCCCCCCCCCCCCAAAAAAAAAAAAAAAAGAAGTGAAATGATGGGTGAGGTGTTGTTCTTTTGATCAGTTATGGTGTTTAACATCAAATGCAGGCTCAAACTCATGTTAGAGGCCTCAGCACGCTTTACATGGATTACATAGTGATTAAGTGCACAATGCTAACTGTGGCGTGTGGCCCACGTGCGATCTGAATGGATGGGAAAGCAGGCGAGACCACGGAGCAGCTCCGAGCCGCGCGTTTTGTGATCGTCTTCATGCTCTGGCCCGTTGGGAGTCGGGTTTTCTTTTTTGTACTGGCCATGGCAAAAAGTAAAGTGCTCGCTACTTTCATGGCTACTAAATCATAGACCATTTGTTTTTGTTTTGATCAAAAATTATATCCTTTTTTCCCTATAATCTCCTGAGAGCCCCCCCCCCCCCCCCCCCCCTCCACTCCCCACATCCCTCACTTCACCCCATCTCTCACCTCTCCCTTCTTCTTCTTCTTTGATAGAGCGACCACAATCAACATTCTGATTCTTATGTCGCTATATTGAAAGGGGACCCACCAGTCAGCGTTTAGTGTTAAAAAAAAATTCCCCATTAGCATAGCCACCCCCACAAACAAAACTACAGAGAGAGAGGTCAGAGGAGGGTGGGGAAGAGAGAATGGTAGGTAGGGGGAGGAGAAAAGGGATGGTAGACAGAGTGGGAGTGGGGATGAGCGATTTTAACGGAGTAGGTTTTATGTTTAGACGATTTTATTCAAAAGTATGGTTCACAGAAGACTTTGCGAATGGGCGCTAATCATTGTAATCGAATAATTTAATTACTGAGACATAAATGTTTGATGCAAATGTTCCTTGAAAAGTTTTTAAAGTATTCATGTTTTGTAGATTCGGTGGAAGTGAGTTCCAGACATATGGTCCAGAGTAAGCTAGGCTTGTTTTGTATAGATCAATGGATGGCTCATGTCGGGACGCCATTTGTTTCGGCCGTCGTGGTACTGGATAGTGTTTCCTCCAGTGAGATGCCTCACTGATGTCGCCAGACAATCGCCCCCTCGCTGATCGGTCGCTTCGTCCAACTCCATTAGCTCGGTAGAGTATGGTTTCTGTTAGTGTCAAAAGGGGACACTTTGGAGGTTTCCCCTGATCTGAGTGAACGTTTTGACCCTAACAAGAGAAAGAAAATTGTTCAACAAAGAAACCTAACACTTGAATATGACATCGACAGCCACGAAGACAAATCGATGGAGTTGTTGAGTTTTCCACTCGTTCCAGGGGTGCTATTTCTTTGATTTGATGAAACATGCGCACACACGAACCTTCCGAATTCGCTCTATCACAAAAAAGAAGTGTGACGGCGTTTTGATATTCATATCGATCAATCAAAGACGATGAGATGGATCACTGAACACATTTCTGTCGTAGGACGTGGACATTAGACCTGAATATTACTGAAACCATTTCTGTTTCCCATTCTCCCAAACAGGTACCACAGGTGCATACATCTCTGCAATATAGGCTTTCCTATCGGTATCTCACTCCCCCCCTCTTTTGTGAGAGTTTCTGATTTCTTTCATTCTGTCTGTCTGTCTGTCTGTCTCACTCTCTCTCACAGGAGGGGTGGGATGTGTGTGTGTGTGTGTGTGTGTGTGTGGGGGGTGTGTGTGTGTGTGTGTGTCTTGTGTGGGTGCAAGTAATGTGTACATGTACTCTTCAGTGCAAGGCGTGTTTTGCATCAGTCTCACTATAGCTGTTGACAGTGCGACTGTTAGAAAGTCAGAATCCCCCCCCCCCCCAACCAAAACAACAACAACAACAAAAAAAACCACCACCACCCCCGCACCACCACCACCACACAAAAAAAACCTCAGTGACATTGAAATGTGCTACTTCCCCCTCCCTTCCTTCCTTAAAAGATCCTGTCCAAAAATTATCTCTGAAGATGTAACGCGCAAAAAGATGTAACACATTCTTCTGGGTTACTTTTTCCTTTTGCCCCGAAAGTTGACCACAGTCTGCTGGAAGTCTTGAGCGGATGTCTGATCGGGGAGTAGACAGAGGTCCTGGGACTCGATACGGACTGGCTGACGCCGGGCACAGGGTCGGGGTGTGAGATGGAGGGGAAAGATTGCGGAGCTGATGATAGGCCGAGGTGGCTGAATGAAGCCTCTGGACTGGATTCCCCGGTCTGTGACTGAAGGTGCGGGGCCAGCAGTGAATGAGGGGACTGGGAGGGGGGTGGGGGGGGGGGGGGGGGGGGGGGGTGTGTGTGTGGTGTGATGGTTAGGGGGAAGGAAGGAAGGTTCTGCTGGCGAATGAAGGAGGTGGAAGGTTGCCGCTGGCGTTGATAACGAGGTGGCAGCTTGCCGCGGCTTACGTACAACTTCCCCCCCTTCCTCCCCCCTTCCTCCCCCCTGCTGCTGCTGCAGGAGATTTATTGACATTTGATACCTGTGTGGGAGAAAGCGAGATAGAAATGGCTTTCACGACATTCAGATTAAACGTCCTCGTCCCCTTCAGTGATTATGGCGAATTGGAATAACGTCAGATTTTAAATGAAAAAAAAAAAAAACATCAGATTTAATGCCCGTGTCCCCCTCCAGTGATGATATGATGACGTCAAACGGGCATTTTATCAGATCTAACATCCAAGTTCCTCTTCAGGTGGTTATGGGAAATGGGCACAGCATCTGATTATTGAGTGTCCACCCCTCCCTATGCTGATTATGGCAAATGGACAAACATCAATTTAACATCAGATTTAATCCCCTTGCCCCCCCCCCCCCCCCCCCCCCCCCCCCCCTCCTCTCAAGTGGTTACGGCAAATATGCATATATGTATAACATCTGATTTAACGTCTTCATCCCTGTCAGGTGACTCTGGCAAATGGGTCGAATTATCAGATTTAGAAAGTCAATGTCCAGATCATTAATTAAGGCGTGGCAAATGGTGATAACATCAGGTCTAAGGTCCACGTCCCCCTCTGGTGACTATGGCAAACAGGCATCACGTCAGACCTGATGTCCATGCCCCCCCCCCCCTCCCCTCCCCTGTCCTCACCCTCAGGTGATTATGGCCAATGGGCAAGACTATCCCGGGAGGCTGGGAAGAGGAGGGCGTACAGTGGATGGAAGGAGGGTGGAGGGCTTACCTACCGTTACACCTTGCCACCAGAATGACTGATAACACGCAAGGATGGGTGTCGAAAATGGGACATTTTAGGTCGGGCACGAGCGGGACTCAAACCTGCAACATCAGACTGTAAAGTCGGCGTCCTGTGCCACTGAACCATCCAGAAATAGCACCTTCTATGTGGTCAGCATGGAGGAAATAGAACCTTCTATATGTTAGCATGGGAAATAGAACCTCGGTGTCAGCATGGAAGAAATAGAACCCTCAGTGTCAGCATGGAGGAAATAGAACCCCCAGTGTCAGCATGGAGGAAATAGAACCCTCAGTGTCAGCATGGAGGAAGTAGAACCCCCAGTGTCAGCATGGAGGAAATAGAACCCTTCTATATGTTAGCATGGAGGAAGTAGAACCCTCAGTGTCAGCATGGAGGAAGTAGAACCCTCAGTGTCAGCATGGAGGAAGTAGAACCCTCAGTGTCAGCATGGAGGAAGTAGAACCCTCAGTGTCAGCATGGAGGAAATAGAACCTTCAGTGTCAGCATGGAGGAAATAGAACCCTCAGTGTCAGCATGGAGGAAATAGAACCCTCAGTGTCAGCATGGAGGAAGTAGAACCTTCAGTGTCAGCATCGAGGAAGTAGAACCCTCAGTGTCAGCATGGAGGAAATAGAACCCTCAGTGTCAGCATGAGAAGTAGAACCCTCAGTGTCAGCATGGAGGAAGTAGAACCCTCAGTGTCAGCATGGAGGAGGAAATAGAACCCTCAGTGTCAGCATGGAGGAAATAGAACCCTCAGTGTCAGCATGGAGGAAGTAGAACCCTCAAAGTCAGCATGGAGGAAGTAGAACCCTCAGTGTCAGCATGGAGGAAATAGAACCCTCAGTGTCAGCATGGAGGAAATAGAACCCTCAGTGTCAGCATGGAGGAAGTAGAACCCTCAGTGTCAGCATGGAGGAAGTAGAACCCTCAGTGTCAGCATGGAGGAAGTAGAACCCTCAGTGTCAGCATGGAGGAAGTAGACCCTCAGTGTCAGCATGGAGGAAATAGAACCCTCAGTGTCAGCATGGAGGAAATAGAACCCTCAGTGTCAGCATGGAGGAAATAGAATCCTCAGTGTCAGCATGGAGGAAGTAGAACCCTGTCAGTGTCAGCATGGAGGAAGTAGAACCCTCGTGTCAGCATGGAGGAAATAGAACCCTCAGTGTCAGCATGGAGGAAGTAGAACCCCTCGGTGTCAGCATGGAGGAAATAGAACCCTCAGTGTCAGCATGGAGGAAGTAGAACCCTCAGTGTCAGCATGGAGGAAATAGAACCTCCAGTGTCAGCATCGAGGAAGTAGAACCCTCAGTGTCAGCATGGAGGTGGTGTGTAGAACCGTCAGTGTCAGCATCGAGGAAGTAGAACCCCCAGTGTGTCAGCATGTGGAAATAGAACCTCCAGTGTCAGCATGGAGGAAGTAGAACCCTCAGTGTCAGCATGGAGGAAATAATGTACCTCAGTGTCAGCATGGAGGAAGTAGAACCCTCAGTGTCAGCATGGAGGAAATAGAACCCTCAGTGTCAGCATGGAGGAAATAGAACCCTCAGTGTCAGCATGGAGGAAGTAGAACCTCCAGTGTGGTCAGCATGGAGGAAATCGGACCCATGGTGGAGTGTATGTGTGAGAAATGGATCTACCTTGTGGTCAGATGTGTGTGGTGTGTGTGTGTGTGTGTGTGTGTGTGTGTGTGTGTGTGTGTGTGTGTGTGTGTGTGTGTGTGTGTGTGTGTGTGTGTGTGTGTGTGTGTGTGTGTGCGTGTGTGTGTGTGTGCGCGCGCGCGCGCATGTGTATATGTATGCATGTGTGTGTGTGTGTGTGTGTGTGTGTGTGTGTGTGTGTGTGTGTGTGTGTGTGTGTGTGTGTGTGTGTGTGTGTGTGTGTGTGTGTGTGTGTGTGTGTGTGTGTGTGTGTGTGTGTGTGTGTGTGTGTGTGTGTGTGTGTGTGTGTGCAAGCTTGTATATGTATGCACGCACCAGTGCTCTTGTATGTGTGTGCCAGTGTGTGTGTGGTGTGTGTGTGTGTGTGTGTGTGTGTGTGCGTGCGTGCGTGCGTGTGTGCGCGCGCGCGCGCGCGTTAACGTTTACATCCCTGTATGAGCTAAGCCTTCATGTATTACGAACGCCAATAATATCTTAATCTCCGCGAGGCTTTCAGAGACAAGAGTCCCCTTGTATTTCACGTGAATCGTCTTTTTCATGCCGGAAACATTACATCGACTTCTCTCAATGCGTTGGCTTATATCTCTGTCAACCCCCACCCCCACCTCCACCCCCCTGTCTACTCTCCAATCCTTTCACCCTCCGCACCACTTGTTGCTCTGGCTTATCCCCGCCCACGTCCGCCCCCATTACAGGTAATCATAATGACCTACCCGTTGCGCTTCCCAGAAAAGCAAGTCTGTTCACATCGTAAGCGGAGAGCGTAGGCGGCGGGAACGTCTGTTGCAACATCTAGTCGATCCTGGCATTGTTATGTCTGGAAAGCCGATCTTCTTATATTATTCCTCAGAGAGTGATCACCTCCCCCCTCCCCTCCCACTTTTCAGCACGCTGTCTGTTACACTGGTAGTGGGGGTGCTGGCGTGGCAGGTGGGGGTGGGGGGATGGGTTTAAGTATCGAATAAATCATTTTATGAAACACAGGAATGGAAAAATCAGAAATGAAATGAAAGGAAACAAACACGAATATAGAAGTAAGTTGAAATGGGAGACAGGATTCCAGTGAATGCTAATCGTGAGAGAGAGAGAGAGAGAGAGAGAGAGAGAGAGAGAGAGAGAGAGAGAGAGAGAGAGAGAGAGAGAGAGAAGACAAGACAAGACAAGACAAGACAAAATTCTTTATTTACGAGGATAATAGATAAGCACTGACGTACTTTTTTACATCCAGTCCTCGCCCTGAGTAGGGGACTACAACATGCAGCGAAATGAGATAATGTAAGAAAGCAAACAAGCAAACAAGGCGGTCATGCAATCATAATGGAACATCAAGTGAAAATAAAAGAGAAATTAACATAAAAAAAAAAAATAATAATAACATAAACAATAATAAACTAACAAATAAAATTAGATAAAAATGAAAATAACAATAACGAAGGGGGAGAGAGTGGGGGTGGGAGGTGGCTGAGCTTGGGAAATATCTATAAATGTACCCCAACATACAAAAATTAGCATGTATAACAGCAGACAGTAAAATGAAAATGACAAAGTACGTACCTAATTTTGAACACACACATACACGCACGCACGCACGCACAGAGAGAGAGAGAGAGAGAGAGAGAGAGAGAGAGAGAGAGAGAGAGAGAGAGAGAGAGAGAGAGAGAGAGAGAGAGAGCAAGTCACAACATGTAATCATTTTTCGTAAGACATGAAAATCACGTAGAAGGTATTTAGCAACGTGAGATGGAATTGGGGGGGGGGGCAAAAAAAAAAGGAGAGAGAGAGAGAGAGAGAGAGAGAGAGAGAGAAGAGAGAGAGAGAGAGAGAGAGAGAGAGAGAGAGAGAGAGAGAGAGGAAGAAAGGGAACAACAGAAACGGAAGGTAGTAATTAAGCATAACATGTGATAATTTGAAATGGAAATGTACTAAAACGTACAACAATTAGTATGTATAAAATCAGACGGTTAAAATGAATTTGACAAAGTATGTACATAATTTGGAACACACACCACGCACGTTCGCAGAGAGAGAGAGAGAGAGAGAGAGAGAGAGAGAGAGAGAGAGAGAGAGAGAGAGAGAGAGAGAGAGAGAGAGAGAGAGAGCGCAAACTGATCAATGAGAAAAAGCTTGAAATACACGTGAAGGGCGTAACAGAATGGCATTTTTACTGAAAAAAAATCTTTTTTCGTCTCTGACTGTCTGTGTGTCTGTCTCTGTCTGTCTGTCTGTCTGTCTGTCTGTCTGTCTGTCTCTCTCTCTCTCTCTCTCTCTCTCTCTCTCTCTCTCTCTCTCTCTCTCAGTCTGCTCTGTTTGTGTTCCACTCACAGGATTCACCAGCCTTGAGCAAACGACTGCCATTTGAACGAACAAAACCAAGCAGTCGGTCAACGTCTCCAGATCCTGTTGTGCAGTCAGGATGTATGCCAACACCAGCTACAGACAGTCCTCTGGAACTGAAACCACGCTTCTGGTGTTGCGGTGTTGGTCTTTCCCTGAGGTGAGTCAGAGGGAACGTGTGTGTGAATCTGTGCTCTGGTTGTGGTGAAAGTCTTTCCACTCATGGAGACAAGCAGCAGAGAGAGAGAGAGAGAGAGAGAGAGAGAGAGAGAGACAATGTGGATACTGTTTCCACGATTTATTGTAAATTGGAACGAATCGTGAAGACACCCCCCCCCCCCCCCCACACACACACACACACACACACACACTCCTCCCCGCTTCACAGTTCTCCGCCAACCCATCTATCCCCTACGTCTTGTCCCAATGGCGACAAAACTTTGTGATTCCGCAAGGAGAGTCGCTGTGTTTTGTCGCTCTGCGACATTTCCAAAGGGGCACCTTTCACGTTTCTTTGCAGTCGGCGACAAACAGAGGGACTGCGACATTGCGCCTTGTAACAAGGCTGCACTCCAACAGATAGCTGTCATTGTTTTGCCGGGAATCTGTCTGCCAGCGGGTTTCTTTCACGATGGTAGATTAATTAATACTTCTGTTTCAACCTACAGGTTCAGGCGGTTATGTACCAACATGGCTATTTTCCCTGATTTTTCCTGTTACTCTTTTTCCGTGTTCTTCATTTGGGTCTTTCTTCTTTTTCTTTTTTTTTTCATCCCTTCTTTTTCGCTTTTCTCCTATTCTTTTTAACCTTTCTGTCTTCCCGTTTCCAGTCTTTGTTTTCTTTTTCTGTCCTTCCTGCTTCCATTTGGGTTAACTTATTTCTTTGTGTTTTTATTTTGCTTTTTCTTCTGTCTTCACGAACTTCTGTCATGATTTCTTTCTTTCTCCCGGTCGTCATAACTTCCCTTCGCTTATATCCTTCTTCCTGTGATTCTTTCGCATCTGTCTTGGTGCTTCTTTCCGTCAATTCTGCCTTTTCCTTCCGTTTTTTCTTTTTTTCACGTTATTCTTTAGTCCTGTCTTTCTTTTCATTTCTGTCTTTAATTCCTGTTTTGTTCCTCCTTTCCTTCTTGTGTTCCATCACTTCTTTCTTTCTCTCTGAATTTCCTTTTCATTGCCCATTCCTGCCTTCTCACTCTTTCCTTTTCTTCTATTGTCTTTTCTTTCACCTACCATCTTTTCACTTAGATTCAATTCGTCTTATTTACAATCCAGCTTACCCCAAAGGGCCTTATTAGGATCGTGACCTCGTCGCTTGTTACTCAGATCCTTCTTTGTGACTCTGTTCGTCCTCTCCCCCCATCCCCCTCCTCCACCTTATGGAGAGTTGTGTGTGTGTGTGTGTGTGTGTGTGTGTGTGTGTGTGTGTGTGTGTGTGTGTGTGTGTGTGTGTGTGTGACACAGAGAGAGAGAGAGAGAGAGAGAGAGACAGACAGACAGACAGACAGACAGACAGACAGAGACCCTCCACAGACAGATGAATCAGGGACGGAAAACGCTGAGTCAAACGAGAAGAAAGGGTGATTAGGGAGGAAACACGAAGGTGAACAGGTTGAAGGGTTCATTAAGCCAACAAAGCCAGCAGGCGACCTTCTGATACCCTTCCTCTCATGTTTTGTGACCTGTCTGTCTGTCTGTCTCTCCTTCCCTCACTCTGAATTTTTCCCTCCCTCTCCCTCTCTCTCCCTCCCTCTCATACTCTGTCTCTCTCTTTCTCCCTGTCTCTATCTGTCTGCTGTGTGCTTGTTTGTCTCCCTTGAAAAATGGCTGTCAGCGTGCTTGCGTGCGTGCGTGCGTGCGTGCGTGCGTGTGTGGTGTGTGTGTGTGTGTGTGTGTGTGTGTGTGTGTGTGTGTGTGTGTGTAATACATGTATATATATATATATATATATATATATATATATATATATATATATATATATATATATATATATATATATATATATATATATATATGTGTGTGTGTGTGTGTGTGTGTGTGTGTGTGTGTGTGTGTGTGTGTGTGTGTGTGTGTGTGTGTGTGTGTGCACGCCCGTGTGTATGTGCGTGTGTGCAGCGTGTCTCTGTGCGTGCGCGCGCGCATGTGTGTGTGTGTGTGTGCGCGCGCGCGCGCGCGCGCGTGTGTGTGTGTCTGCGCACATGCACGCGCAAGTGTGTTCTAAGCCCATATACCACACTGTGCAGACAAGCCATACTACACACAGAATAGTGAGGGAATTTCCTGCTTCCCTCTCCACCACCTGCCCTCTCTCCCCTCCCTCCCTCTGTCCGTCCCCACTACCCTCCCCTCTCCTCCTCTTCGCACCCTCCCCCTCCCCCCTTGGTACCTCCCTGTTTATTAAAGAGAAATTCAATAAAGCAGACTCCCCCCCCCTCCTATCCTCCCCCCCCCCTCCCTCTCTTCGCTGGCAGCGAGTGTGAGTTTCAGGGGTGGGGATGGATGCAGATGGGGGTTCACAGGGTCGAGTGCCCCACGTGCACGCGCCTGATTAGCCTTGCACGTGCGCTTGATTGACTAGGCAAACGACAGGCGGCAGATGAAATCTATGTTTTTTTGTTTTGTTTTGTTTTTGTTTTTTTTTGCCAATGCTTCGACGCTCGTTTCCATTGTTCAACGCAGATGCCCCCCACCCCCCCCACCCTTCCTAGTCTACCTGCCTTCCGTTGTCTCCTGGCGAAAGGGGATAGAACTGCGACTGAATCTGAGAAGCGCCTCTCTCTCTCTCTCTCTCTCTCTCTCTCTCTCTCTCTCTCTCTCTCTCTCTCTCTCTCTCTCTCTCTCTCTCTCAGCAAGCAAGACATTTTTTAATCCTGAGAATTTCTGTACTCTGGTCATTGAAATATCTCCTTAATCCCTGGGGGATGCTGTGAATGGCAGCTGCGACCGTTCTGGGCGAGAGGACAGAGAGAGAGAGAGAGAGAGAGAGAGAGAGAGAGAGAGAGAGAGAGAGAGAGGGTTCTGCCGAATGCCGAGGTGAAGGTGACTCGGCAGCAGGGCAGTGTCTCCGCTGGTGGGTTGCCTTGTGGTAAGTTGATATCGGCAGTTCCCTGTGGTTTGCCGGTATTACGGGTTTGCGGTGGGACAAGACGGTGTGTGTGTGGGTATGTGGATGGGGAATGGAATGAGCGGGTGTGTGTGTGTGTGGGAAGGGGGGGAGGGGGGGGGGGCAATGTCACTGAGGTGGCATGGAAGACAGAGAGAGAAAAGAGAAAACAAGAGAAAAACAAGATTCAAAGCATATATGTGTACTCCCTGTAAGTAGTAGTACAACAAAAAGAAAAAAATGTATTTTTAAATCAGTCACTATAGCACTTTCTGCCCTTTTGGTTGTAGAAATTTTGTATGTAAGAGAAAAGAAAAAAAAAAAAGCTCTCTCCGGTGGGGAATGAAACCCGGGTCTTCCGCGTAACAGCGGGGGGACGCTATCCACTAAACTACCGAAGACTTACAAAATTCGGTTACACTTTAGTTTATAAACCGTTATTGCTTAAACTGTACATCACAAAATTATCATTTATAGCCATTAGTAACAGCTATTCTGGTAAAATGAAACATCAGGCATCATCCGTGACCCATAATGAATATATCTACAAATTTTCAGAAAGATCGGTCGAGCAGTTTTGTCTGGAGCGAGTGGAACACATTTGACCACGGACGGACAGACAGACACACAGACACACAGACAGCATTTCTTCGTTCCCATTGTGAAGTTCTCCCTGTTCTATAAGAACTAGGAGTACAAAAAGGAGTATAAGTTCTGGTTTCTCGTGATGGGGCTACGTATCAATCTGCCCCCGTCTCATTGTGCCACGTCTCATTGTGCCACGTCTCATTGTGCTCCGTCTCATTGTGCCCCCATCTCATTGTGCCCCATCTCATTGTGCCCCCGTCTAATTGTGCCCCGTCTCATTGTGCCCTGTCTCATTGTTCCCCGTCTCATTGTGCTCCGTCTCATTGTGCCCCCAATGTCATCTCATTGTGCCCCCAATGTCATCTCATTGTGCCCCGTCTCATTGTGCCCCCAATGTCATCTCATTGTGCCCCGTCTCATTGTGCCCCGTCTCATTGTGCTCCGTCTCATTGTGCCCCCAATGTCATCTCATTGTGCCCCGTCTCATTGTTCCCCGTCTCATTGTGCTCCGTCTCATTGTGCCCCCAATGTCATCTCATTGTGCCCCCAATGTCATCTCATTGTGCCCCGTCTCATTGTGCACCCAATGTCATCTCATGTGTGTCCCGTCTCATTGTGCCGTCTCATTGTGCCCCCCAATGTCATCTCATTGTGCCCCGTCTCATTGTGCCCCCAATGTCATCTCATTGTGCCCCGTCTCATTGTGCCTCGTCTCATTGTGCCACCAGTGTCATCTCATTGTGCCCCCATCTCATTGTGCCCCTTATCATTGTGCCCCGTCTCAATGTGTCCCCATCTCATTGTGCCCCCCGTCTCATTGTGCCCCGTCTCATTGTGCCCCCGTCTCATTGTGCCCCCGTCTCATTGTGCCCCCGTCTCTCATTGTGCCCCCGTCTCATTGTGCCCTGTCTCATTGTGCCCCCCGTCTCATTGTGCCCTGTCTCATTGTGCCCCCGTCTCATTGTGCCCCGTCTCATTGTGCCCCTGTCTCATTGTGCCCCCGTCTCATTGTGCTCCCGTCTCATTGTGCCCTGTGCCCTCATTTTCCCCCCGTCTCATTGTGCCCCCAACGTCATCTCATTGTGGCCCCGTCTCATTGTGCCCTGTCTCATTGTGCCCTGTCTCATTGTTCCCCGTCTCATTGTGCTCCCGTCTCTCATTGTGCCCCATCTCATTGTGCCCTGTCTCATTTCCCCCCCGTCTCATTGTTCCCCCAATGTCATCTCATTGTGCTCCCGTCTCATTGTGCCCCGTCTCATTGTGCCCTGTCTCATTTCCCCCCCGTCTCATTGTTCCCCCAATGTCATCTCATTGTGCTCCCGTCTCATTGTGCCCTGTCTCAT
>JADBJO010000756.1:527500-532500 GCA_016801955.1 Conus betulinus | reverse complement strand
ATAGTACCGGTCAATAGCATTTCAGAGAATGTGAAGACTTTATGCCAGCATTGCTGTGAAGGCCAGTCATTTACATAAGGTGTGGTGAGGACGAGGGAGGTTTTTTGTATCATATGCCTTGACGCGCCGCGGTTCTGTTTTCGGGCAAGAGGTTATCGTCTGCAGCGCCGCCGACCGAAAAACCCCGAGATGAGACAAGGATGTGCCGGCGCGCCGGGCGGTTTCAGGCGAGTGTTGGTTGGGTTTTTGTTGGTTTTGGTTTTTGTTGTTGTATTGAGATTTGTGTCCGTCGCTTGTGCAAAATGAAATTTAAAAAAAAAAAAATGTAGTTTGTTTTAAATGTACCCCGATAATATTGAGGAGAGAGACCCAAAGTTTGAATTTACGAAACTTGGAGATGGGATGAGAGTATAATAGGTTTTTGTTTATGATTATTTTTTCTTTTTGAGTGGCCGAAGAGAGAGGGAAATATGATTCGTTTTTTTTTTTTTTTTTTGTTTCATGATAAGAAGTGACTGCTGTTGCGGCCGAAGCGTAGATGGAGGAGGGAAAAGGTGGTGTGAATGTGGTGCTTTGACCCCGTCGAGTAGTAGGGAAAGAGGAAGAAAGAAAAAAAAGAGATTGTTTAAGAGGGGGGAGAGAGTGAGTAGGGGTGAAGGTGGGGAGATTATTTGTAGTTTTAGAAAAGGAAAAATGGTGTTTATATGGTGTTATTTGAAGATGTTCGTGTGTGGTTTTGTGGTTGTCGTTTTTGAAGAGGGGGATGTTGAAAGTATATGACATTGGTGGTTGAATATCAATATGTGCCTGGTGTATGCATTAATTATATTAAGCATTTTGTTTTATTTTTGTGATTTTTAGGATTGGAAGAGTTGGGAATAGGACAGGGGGGGGGAAGTTGTCTTAAATAATTTGTGCTTACCTTGTGGTGTATTCTAAGTAGTGGACAGTTGATTGGCGCTTGCAAGTTGAAGGTTCGATTAGGCGTCCCATGCTTGTCACGTACAGCCCAGTTGTTTTCGATCGCTATAGGGGTTTTGGTGATACTGCGCTTGTTGAGTTCAAGGGACAGACAGTGGCATGCATTTTTAGTAATTGGATTATGATTCCTTCGGGTTTTTTGAACTACAAATATCGAGTCATAATCGGAAGCGGCGACGCTTCCGTTCTCGGGTTGTTGTGGTTATGAATCGTTTGGCATTATTATGCGTTGAAGAAGAGAAGGGGAGGGGAGATGAGAGGGGGGAGAGATGGAGAGAGAGAGAGAGAGAGGAAGAGATCGAGGGAGAACTAGAGGCGGAGGAGAGCGAGGGAAGAAGGAGGGACGAGGAGGAAGAGACGGAGAAAGGCGGAGGAGGAGGAGAGGGAGAGGAACGGATGAGAGGAGGAGGAGACTTGAAGGGGAGGAGGAGGAGAGAGGGAAGAGAGAGATGAGGGAGAGAGAGAGGCGAGAGGCGAGGGCGATGGAGAGAGGAGAGAGGGAGAGGGAGTGACCGGGGAGAGAGAGAGAGGGAAGAAGAGAGACCGTGAGGGAGGAGGCGCGGGAGCGCGAGGAGAGGGCGAAGGTTGGAGAAGAGGAGAGAGGAGGAGAGAGAGTGTGAGGAGAGAGGGGGAGGAGGAGGAGAGCGAGAAGAGGGAGGGGGAGAGGGAGACGAGGAGAGAGGGAGAGGAGAGTGAGGAGAGCGAGTAGGGAGAGAGACGAGGAGGGAGAGGGAGAAGAGAGAGAGAGAGGAGGGGAGGAGAGGGGAGAGAGAGCGGGAGGGAGAAGACGAGAGAGAGGAGAGGAGACGAGACGGAGAAGAGATAGTGGGGGGAGAGGAGAGGGAAGAGAGAACGGAGGACGGGAGAGAGGAGAGGACGAGCACGAGAGGACAGGAGAGAGTGTGAACGGGGAGACGAGAGAGAGGAGAGGAGAGAGAGGGAAGAGAGAAGGAGAGAGCTGAGGATCGAATTTTTTCGGGGAGAGAGGGCAAATGATAACCAGCCAGAGAAGAATGAAATCATTGTGCGATTGGTTATTAGAGAACGAATAGATGAGTGATCAGAAGACAATCCATCATCACCACTTTATTTGTGTCTGTTTTATGAACATCTTAAAATACAAGAGTACCAGAGGAGGAGAGAGAGAGAGGAGAGAGGAGAGAGGTTGATGAATTCCGAGAGAGAGAGAGAGATGGACGAGGCCTGGGCGTGGCCGAGGAGTCGAGTAGAAACGAGATGAGAGAGGAGGAGCCAGAGAGGATGAGGGTGAGCACAGAGGACAGGAGGGGACGAGAGACCGACACAGGAAGGTTATTATGAAACCTATATTGTTTTTTTTTAAAAGACACAACTTCTAAAGTAATAAAAATGCACTGTGAAAATATCCTCTAATCAATCCTATGGAAAGTGAAAAAAAAAAAAAAAGCATATGCATAGCATAAAGAAGCAGTAGACATCTTTGCACACAATCAACCTGAAATTTAACGTTCTGCTACTGTTATATAACCCTTGAGAATTCATCAGCTAGTTGATTGTGAGAGGAGATGACTTAAACGCCTTAGAGAGCTGGGACTTAAATAAAACACATGAGAAGTGCTAAATAACAGCATGGGATGTCAGCCGGAGTAATGCGGAGAGTACCAATATATAAGTGAGATTTCGGATGTCACAAAAAAATAGAGAGAGGTCAGGAGGAATTAGTGCTGAGTAAGCCCGAGACGAACAAGCCGTAAGAGGTAAAGCTGAGCGTGATAGTATGACAAGTTTGATGTATAGATCAAATACACGAAACCAACATGAGTGAGCAACAGAAACAAAATGACGGTCTCTCGAGATTAAACAGACAAATGACAAGATCCAAACAAAAGACAGGACATGGCTGATTAGAAGCAAAAAGATAAAAGCTGTAGACAGAGAGCAAAGGCGAGAACAGATGTAGACTAAGTTTGAGGATGCTAAGGACGTAAGTCCTAACAAGGACCACACACAGGACACACACACACAGGACACACACCACACACCGCGAAGGATTCCCCAAAGGACATCCACTCCACACTGCATCCCCTACACTTGCACTTGCCCTGCCGAGCGGAGACGTGTGTTAACAACAAGACGAGATCATGGAGACTCTGTACTCACAGGGGGGGGAGAGGGTGAAGGGGGGGGGGGGGGCGGGGAACTTATACGCGTGATGCAGACGAGGGGGATGGGAAGATGCCCTCTATGTGTCACCAACCGGGAAACCTCACACACAACTGCCAGAAAGAAAGCGTAGTCCTTGTGAAAAACCCATTCCAGAATGGGACCTGGTTCATGAGATGAGGAATTATTGCCAATGACAGACCTTTTTTAACTGTGTGGTGAAAGACGGAGTGGGGGAGGGGAAGGAGAGAGAGAAGGAAGAGTGGAGGAGAGAGAGATGAAAGAGGGAGGGGTGTGGAGGGAGGAGGGGAGGAGGTCGGGAGGGAGTGGGAGAGGAGGCGGGGAGGGAGAGAGGGGGAAGGGAGAGAGAGAGGGAGAGAGAGAGAGGAGAGCGGGGGAGAGAGCGAGAGAGTGAGAGGGACGAGACGAGAAGATGATGGACGATGGAAGGGAGACCGGGCTGGGGGAGACTGAAGGTGGTGGAAGAGAGATGGAGAGAGAGAGAGTGAGAGAGAGGGGGGAAGAGGGAGGAGAGTAGGGGAGGCGACAGAGAGGGGGGGTGAAGACGAGGGGAGAGGGGAGAAGGGAGGAGAGAGAGAGAAGAGAGGCCCGGGGAGTAAGTTGAGAGACGGAGAATGCGATGAGAAGAGGGAGAGGAGAGAGAGGCGAGAGGGAGGGGAGGAGAGCAGCAATCACAGAACTTCAGAAATCCAACAGTCACTTCTTTAGTTAGTCGGATGGGTCTTTTCACACAAACACATATAACAGACAGACAGAGAGAGAGAGAGAGAGAGAGAGGAGAGAGAGAGAGAGAGAGAGAGACAGACAGACAGATAGACAGACAGACAGACAGACAGACAGACACAGACCAGACAGACAGAGAGAGACAGAGAGAGAGAGAGCAGAGAGAGAGACAGAGACACACACAGAGAAAACAAAAGCCTGGAACGTTACCCCAGCAGTTAGTCCCGCCGCCGCCTGCTCCTAAGGTCATTCCGTTCACGTGCTGCACGTGCTGCGGCCAAAGACACTGTCCCAGATCAGTCAGGACCTCTTCAACATCCAGTGATTTTTTTCATTTTTACGTCAGGCCGACCCACTTCCTGTTTGACCCACGCCTTGCTGTTCTCGGGTGTCTGTGTTCGATGTTGATCAACAAGGATTTAAAACTAATTATGTATTATGATATCTGTCGTCTGGTTTTGTGTACGTCTGTGTAGATGTCTAAACATGCGTTTGAGTGTGCGTATGTGTGTGTGTGCGCCCGTGCGTGCGTGTGCGTGCGTGTATGTGTGTGTGTGTGCAAGAAGTTCCAAGATACGTAACAGTGTACTCATCTGTGTGACATGACAACTAGTCAAGGACTTTCATATCCCATCTCCCTACCCTGTCACTCTCCCTGCTTCCTCTCCACCCCACCTCACCCTCCTCACCCTCCTGGTCCTTTACCTCCCCCCCCCCTCTTCCCCGCCCCCTCCCCCAACCCACCACTCTCAATCCCACCTAAAAAAAAGAGATCCGTTTATAAAAGAGAAATTCAATCCTTCTCTTGGGTGGCAGTGGGCATGAATTTCAAGGTTAGGGGATGGGATTGGGGTGAGAGTCGCACAAAGCCGAGAGCCTGACTAGCATCGCACGTGGCGGCGTTTGATCAATGGAGTGAACGACAGAAAGCAGATGACGACACCACGACAACTATGGGCAATGGTGGCAGGCAAAGGCTTCGGCGTTTTTCCGTTATGTTCAACTGAAATCCCTGTCCCACTCTACCTCATCTCCCCCATCTCTCTTGTTTCCAAGGGGATGGAGATGAGTACAATCCCATGCGCCACGAAGCCGTGGAGCAGCACTCCCTCCCCCCTCCCTCCCTGGTCGGC
>JADBJO010000756.1:515000-517500 GCA_016801955.1 Conus betulinus | reverse complement strand
GAAAAAAATATATATATCGATATTTATACATTTATTAGGATGTCAGAGTTCAAGCCTTTCTGAATACTGACCCAACAAATAAACGCGTTAAGTCGATATGAAAATTCGTTTCATTGTTTTCCAGAGTTTTTGTTGACACACAGGCATATAGACTGACAGAACCGCAATGTAACATCCTGCATCACAACGCGACATCTGCGCGCAGGGTCGTAAAGCTTTCCCTCTGAAATTACAGGGAAGGCCTGTAAGAAGGAGTTTGGGGTGAGGAGGGAGGGAGGTGAGAGGGGAGGGACTTGACGTGGTGGTGGTGATGGTAGTGGTGTTTGAGTGTTCAGAGAGTGACCAATCCAAACCACTTTCCTTGTCACGGTGGACCACACACATGAAGATCGGAGGTGGCCTGTCTTTGATAACAACGGTACAAAACTCCCCATTACTCCTTGTCCTCGACATTTCTCTTTGTCTCTGTCTCAGAGGACTCCTCTCTCTCTCTCTCTCTCTCTCTCTCTCTCTCTCTCTCCAGAGGGTCTTCGCAGTTTGCTAATTACAGTTTTTCATCTAAAGCAAGAGGAGGCATCCTTCCTCTCTCCCCCCCCCCCCCCCCCCCCGCCCCCCCCCCCCAGCACCCTTCTCTCTCCTCCCCCCCTCCCCGCCACCCACCTCCCCCCACCCGCCCCAACCCCTCACTTCTGACTGATAACATTGTTCGTTCACAACCTACACACAGCAAGAGAGATTCCTTCATCCCCCCTCATTGTCACTTCCTCTCCCGTTCCGCTCTCTATAATCTCTCTTTCCGTCCCCTCTCTCACTTTCTCTTCATCTTTCTCTGTCTCATTCATTCTCACTCTGTGCCTGTCTAAACCTCCCCTCCAACACCCCCAGCTCCCCCCCCACCCCCCACTCCATTGTTTCTCTTCCTCGTTTCCTACCTCCTCTCTCTCTCTCTCTCTTTCCTTCTCTCTCTGTCTGTCTGTCTGTCTGGCTGACTGTCTGTCCTCTCTCTCTCTCTCTCTCTCTCTCTCGCTCTCTCTCTCTCTCTCTGTACTCCTGGCTCGCTCGCTGGCTCTGTGTCTTTCGTCAGTGGCCGATAAGGTTGTTTGGCAAAAGGTCCGTTGCTCAGGAAACACGCCCTCGACCACTGTGATAAGAGCCATTGTGCTGGGGTCCATCTGGTGTGGGTTTCCTGATAAGTCGTGTTGACTCACTTCCACGGGTCAGTTCAACTGAAGCAAGACGGCGGTCTGTTTTCGCCTGCCTCGTTCAACAGCAACAGGCCAGCCAGTTCCCACGGCTGTTGCTGCCAGTCGCCTGGGAGTTGACTCAAGTCTGTACTGGGGAACCACGTCGTGGGCAACATTGTCTGTCTATGTTCACGAAGCGAAGAGAAACAGAAATGGGAAACACAAAGACGAATTTCAATAAACTAGTATCTAATTCAGCCTCTTTTTTGTGTGTGAAGAATTCACGAAATGTCTTTGAGGGACAGATGTCAGAAAGGAGACATTTTTCATACGCGCTTAAAAAGAAAATTTACTGTTCCGCCGAACGAAAGAGACCAGCATATTACGAGACAAACCACGGCGCGTTTTCGACATAATTGGTCTTCTTAAGGCGAGACAAACAACACTCAAGACAATGAACACGAGGAAGATCGAACAATCTCTGATCTCCTCAAATTGGAATGATCCCACATCCATTTTGCAGCTCAGTTGGGGAATAAGTGATTGCTCGTTTTTCGTTTTCATTTTCTTGAATGTTGTTTGTCTTGCCTGAAAGAGACCAAAGAGGTCGAAACGCGTCGTGTTTTGTCTTGTAATTTCTTTGTCTCTGTCGTTCAGCGGAACAGTAATTTTTTTTTTTTCTTTTAAATTTGTTTCAGTTTCCGCCTGCGGTAACCTCACTTTGAAACTATACGTGATTTTAATATGTTCATCTTACATTCCCCCCCCCCCCCCCCCCCCCCCCCCACCCGCTTTCCACACCTTCCCTTCCAGCCTCCCACACACACACATTTCCCGGACATCGTAAATCAGATTGATAGGGGGAGAGACATGGGGATTGTTACTGCCCGTCGTTTGCCCGGTTGTTGATTGAAGCCCCGGCAGTACAAGGGTGGGTCTTCCATCTCTGTGGATCACCTCATGGCCGACGGTAGTTTGACTGGGGCGTGTTCACGTACAGCCAATGTTTTACTGCGTGTTTCGTTCAGGAACGCTATCAGTCTGCTACTTTCTTCTTCTTCTCGGTCGATTTTGTGCGTGCGTGCGTGCGTGTGAGTGTGTGTGTGTGTGTGTGTGTGTGTGTGTGTGTGTGTGTGTGTGTTGTTGTTGTTTGTTGTTGTTGTTGTTGGTGGTGGTGGTGGTGGTGGTGGTGGTGATGGTGGTGGTGGTGTGTTAGATCTTCAATCCTGTCGCCATGATGAATCCCACAGTCTTCTCGAGGTTTGACCGCTGCCCCAAAGCTGTATCTGCAGTTCTGCACCCTCTGGGCTGGTTTG
>JADBJO010000756.1:502500-507500 GCA_016801955.1 Conus betulinus | reverse complement strand
ACACACACACACACACACACACATATGTGGATGAACGTAACTTTAAAGTAGAAAACTTCAGTCAGATCTTTCAATCTTATTTAAAAAATATATCAGCAAGACTACATAATATAGCAATATTTATGTTTGAAAACGGCCTTAGTTTATCGGCAGAAAAAAGCCCACATGATGTTATTTGACGCTGGTGGAAGTACTTGCAATATTCCTACTTTTAAGGTAGATAACAATGTATTGAATTATGTCACTGAGATAAAATATTTAGGAGTAAATATTACCTCTAAATTAACTTGGAACAACCATACTGAACATATTATCAACGATGCCAGCAAATCCCTTAATCTTCTTAAAGTAATCAGTAAACAAAACTGGGGTGCAGATACACAAACTTTAGTACACCCTTCGACATCTCTCGTAAGATCAAAATTATCATACGCACAAGAAGTGTTCTTCAGCACACCAAACTATTACTTAAAAAGTTGCAAAGCATAGACTGCAAGGCTTTTAGACTCGCACTAGGTGTCCCATTTCATGCCAGTGCATCAGGAACGTATACGAAGCTGGAGTTCTGCCCCTTGACGACTATAGAAACTTGGCCTGTGCTAAATTCATCCTACGTAGCTCATCTGTTCAGAACTCAAGCAAAGATGAATTAGCTTTATGATCAGATATCCATTTCCCGAAGCGAGCTAGCTAGATCTATTAAATCTAATACAACCATAATTACATATTCCTCAAAATTATGAAAGACGCCGTGATTGATCCCAAGAATATTGTTGATCGTTTTCCTGTATCCCCGATTCCAAATTGGGAATTGCACACCGCATGTTTTGATTATAAATATACTGATCTACAAAAGAATGTTAATAATATATTGTCCTCTCTTGCCAAATCTCATATCGATAATAATTATTCACATCACCTTAAAGTTTTCACTGATGGATCACTGTTAAATGAAAAAGCTGGAAGGTTTTTTTTTTTTTTTTATTCCTACCCTTAAAGTTGAAAAATCTTTTCATCACGGGAAGGGGTATTCTATCTTCATGGCTGAGCTGGTGGCGATTCTAGTGGCGCTTAACTTTCTTGTTGATACTCCACTTACTATCTACAAAACACTTTTCTGTGTGGATTCTAAATCTGTCCTACAAGGCCTTGAATCTATTGCTGTAAAAAATTGAGGTGAGGCGATTTTAGAAATAAAAACATCTTGTCAGTATTCTTATATCAAGAGGTACAACAGTTGATTTTTGCTGGATCCCATCTCACTGTGGGATTTCTGGTAATGAATGGGCTGACCGGGCTGCCAGAAAAGGTGCATGAAAGTCCGATGTATCCAGAAATCAACATTCCTCTGTGTTTATACGAAGGATATGGTCTCTTAAAAAAGACGTGTATTGAAAAGGTTTATAAAGCCTACAAAAACTTGGTTCTTACTAAAATACATCTACCTCACTCCAAATTGCTCTGCTGTGACAAATCCAGTCAGCTACTTTTTCTTTTAGCAATGCGGCTAAAATTGGAAAGACTACCTGTCAACTGGCCAACGCAAACGTACTTGAAAGAAATAACTGAAAACTTGAATCCCTGTTTTACAGGCTTAAGCTAAACGCTTTCCGTACAAAATTTCGCAAAAATATAAATTGCATCTGTGGAGCAGTTGAAAGTTTCACAACCCCGCATCTTCTTTTCCACTGTGCATATTTCAAAAAGGAAAAAATCTGACTGCCTGTGACTTGATGGCACGTGTATTTTCCAGAACTTACCAGGTCTTGTTTCTTTTGTTAATTCCTTGATGACTAGTCCAATGGGCTTTTTCTTTTTATAACAAGTGTTCCTACAGATATGATCGCTTAATATTTTAGTTATACCAGATATCTTGTACTCCTTAATGTTTTAATACTTGATTTGAGCTAATGTTAATTGTAAAGAATTTTAGTATGAATCACTATATATACCTAACTGCTCGTAACAAATCTCTTATCAGTCCATCAACACACACACACACGCACACACACGCGCGCGCGCGCGCGCGCGCACACACACACACACACACACACACACACACACACACACACACACACACACACACACACACACACACACACACACACACACACACACGCGCGCACACACACATGCATACACACGCTCTTTCCTTAACTCTGTCTAAAATCACTTTATGTGAACAGACGTTAAATTGAAGAACGAATGAACAACACACACACACAAACATATAAACACACACACCTTTCCACTTTCGATGAAAGCAAGAACGTCCACCATTACTTATTCCTTCGTTTGGGTGATGCTGGATCCAGGGTCACGATGATGTTTCACGTGCTGCTGCTATCAAAGCCAAGGAGAGCCAAACACCATATACCTCTGTGACCTCTTCCTCTGATCAGGGCTGCTTCACGTACACCCCCCCCCCCCCCCCACACACCCCTCGGTCCCTGTCAGATAACTGGGAGATAGTCACTGCCTCCCATTCCTCCGGTCCCTCTCCCTCCCTGTGATCATCTTGTCTTGCATTCTGATGCATAGGAGGTGGAGAAGGGAGGGGTGGTGAGAAAAATGGGGTGGGGGTAAGGTTGATGGGGATAGTGATGAATAGTGAGGGTCATAATTAGTGTAACTTCCCGGGTCTCGTTAATTGTGTCTGCCTGGATGACTCCAGTTTCCACTTTCTCTGATGACGTTCTCTTCCTTTCCCACTGCTAGAAGTTTTATTTGTGTGTGTCCATGTGTGTATTCACAGTCACACACATCCACACACACACACTCACATACATGCACACACACACACACACACACACACACACACAACACACACACACACACACACATGCATGCATGCACACACACACACGCACGCATGCACACACACATGCACTGATGCATATGCATGCATGCACGTGAGAGCAGATACACAGGAATGCACATGCACACACTTACAGAGACATACCTACACATATAAACGCACGCATTCTAACAGACATACACATATACACACAGACAGATGGACAGACAGACCCACTCACTCACACACACATGCACGCACACACACATGCGCACACACATGTGTGCACACACACACGCATACATATGCGTGCACACACAGACACGGGCACACACAGAGATACAGACACACACACACATGCACACACAAGTACAGGCACACACATGCACACACATATGCATGCACACACACACACACACACGCACATGCACACACACACACACACACACACACACACACACACACACACACACACACACACACACAACACACACACACACACACACACATACAAAATCTTCATGTATGAAGTGTGGATGCAGGAGGAAGTGGGAGGGGGAGGGGAATTGTGGAGTTGTCCTCCCCTTTCTCCATCGATAAAAGAAAGGACGTCCAATTACTCTTCCCTTCCTTTGATGCGGGCCCGATCTCACGTTCTTCACGTGCTGCCACTATCAAAGCCATGGAGAGCCAGACACCATTGACCTCTGTGACCTCTGGTCTATCAGGGCTGCTTCGCTTACACCCTCCACCCCCCCACACACACCCTTCGGTCCCTCTCCTTTGCTGCGATCATCTCGTCTTGCATTCTTGATGTAGGTGGAGAAGGGAAGGGAGGTGAGGTAGTTGGGGGTGGGGTTAGGGTTGACGGGTAGCGATAAATGGTGTGTGTTCCTGAGTCTCGTTAGTTGTCTGTGTCTGGATGACACCAGTTTCCACTTTCTCTGGTGACGTTCTTCTCCTTACTCCCAACCACTAGTAGGTTTATGTGTGTACGTCCACGTGTGTATTCACAGTCGCACACACATGCGTACGCGCGCTCACACGCACACGCACACACACACGCCCGCACACGCTCACACACACATGAGAACACATACATACACACACACACTTACAGAGACATACATACACATATAGATGCGCGCACACTAACAGACACACACATATACACACAGACAGATGGACAGACAGACACACTCACACACACACATGCATGCATGCATGAAGGTATGCACGCACGTGCACACACACACACACACACACACACACACACACACACACACACACACACACATACATATTTGAGCACACACAGAGACACAGGCACACTCAGAGATACAGACACACACACGTGCATATCTACACACACACACACACACACACACGCGCGCGCGCGCGCGCGCGCGCGCGTACACACACCTTTTCCACTTTCTCATCGATAAAAGCAAGAACGTCCACCATTACTTATTCCTTCGTTTGGGTGATGCGGGATCTAGGGTCACGATGATGTTTCACGTGCTGCTGCTGTCAAAGCCAAGGAGAGCCAAACACGACTGACCTCTGTGACCTCTTCCTCTGATCAGGGCTGCTTCACGTACACCCCCCCCCCCCCCCCCCCACCACCACCACCCCCTCGGTTCCTGTCAGAGAACTGGGAGATAGTCACTACCTCCCATTCCTCTGGTCCCTCTCCCTCCCTGCCATTATCTTGTCGTTGCAAGCAGAGAAGGGAAGGGTGGTGAGAAAAAGGGGGTGGGGGTAGGGTTCATGGGGATAGTGATGAATGGTGAGGTTCATAATTAGTGTGACTTCCCGGGTCTCGTTAATTGTGTCTGCCTGGATGACTCCAGTTTCCACTTTCCCTGATGACGTTCTTATCCCTTCCCAGCGCTAGTAGATTTACGTGTATGTGTCCACGTGTGTATTCACAGACACATACATGCGCACACACACAAGCACACGCACGTACACACACATGCGTGCACACACGCACACACACTTGCAAGAGCACATGCACATGCATACACATGCACACACTTAAAGAGACACACACACACATAAAACGCACACACACTAACAGACACACACATATACTCACAAACAGATGGACAGACAGACACACTCACCCACACACACACATGCACACTCACACGCACACATGCGCACATTCACTCACACACACACACACACACACACACAC
>JADBJO010000756.1:472500-487500 GCA_016801955.1 Conus betulinus | reverse complement strand
GAAACATAATTAGACCGTTAACCCAAAAAACGAAAGAAATGAATTACAACAGCACAAAGATTATGTTCGAAATGATGCAGTGTAACAACTTAATTAAACCATTAACCAAAGAAAGAAAAAAAAGAAAAAAAAAGTTCGAAAGAAAATTCCATTTTATTTCACTTGTTATTTCTTGTTAGGAAAAGGCAGAACAGAAAAGCGTAGGAGTATAGTGGGGAGGGAGGGGGGAGGAGGGAGGAGGCTAAAGCGCAATTAGCGAAAGGGGTGGGTGGGGGGTGGTGGAGGAGAGGTTGAGTAGGGGGGGTGGGTTGGGGAATGTAAGAGGGGGTGGGATGGGGGCGGGGAGGGTCTTACCAGAAAAGCCAGTCCTCAACTGAAGAACAAGGAAGTGGGCTGCGAGACAATGATAATTGCTCCCACTGACCCCCCTGAGGCCAAAGGGAGAGAAGTAGGATACTCGGGAGAGTCAGAGTGAGAGAGAGAGAGAGAGAGAGAGAGAGAGAGAGAGAGAGGGAGAATTAAGAAAAGGGAGGTGAGGGATATGGGGCTGAGGGGATGGAGGTAAGGGCAGAACACAAACGGTCGGAAGAATTGGGGGGGGGGGGGGGGGGGGGAGGGGGGGGGGGGGGGAGAGAGGGGGGGGAGAGGGGGGGGAGGGGGGGAGAGGAGGGGGAAGGGGAGAGGGGAGAGAAGGAACGAGGAGGAGAGGAGGGTGTGTGAGAGTGATAAACAACAAAGGGGAGAGAAATAAATAACGACGTGAGGCCATTTCTCTCTACCCTGCGTCTGTGTCGTGGCCCCAAGGTTATCTCGGTCTGCCAGTGCCGCCGGCTGGAAGAGCTCAGGATTGTGAGGGTGGAGGGGATGGATGGTGCGGAGGCGGGTGGGGGTGGGGGAGGGGTTGGGACAGACAGAAGAAAGTACTTCTCTGTCTCACTCTAGTCTGTCTGTCTGTCTCTTTCTCAGTATGTATCTGTCTGTCTGTCGCTTTCTTTCTCAGTATGTATCTGTCTGTCTGTCGCTTTCTTTCTCAGTATGTATCTGTCTGTCTGTCGCTTTCTTTCTCAGTATGTATCTGTCTGTCTATGTATATATATATATATAGATATATATATATATATATATATATATATATACATATATAGATATATATAAAATAAATATTACTAAAACGCGCCTGATAGTGTTTTAAAAGAGCTCGACCCCTTGGGGAGCAACATCTATTAAAACCAGGTGATTAAAAGAGGTTCTAAAAATTTTTAGAACCTCTTTTAATCATCTGGTTTTAATATATATATATATATATACTTAATTGTTCAGCATTATATATATATATATATATATATATATAAAAACAAACTAATAAATTCCAAGGATAAGTACCGAGCAGAATTATCCACCACTGCAGATATGAAGGCTTATCACCCCCCGATTTCTACAATCTAAGACATAAGAGAGCAAGCTTTGTTAATAATTCTCTCTCTCTCTCTCTCTCTCTCTCTCTCTCTCTCTCTCTCTCTATATATATATATATATATATATATATATGTATATATATATATATATATATATATGTGTGTGTGTGTGTGTGTGTGTCCCTCTCTCTCTCTCTCTCTCTCGCTCCCTCCCCGTCTCCTTCACCCCTCTGTTCCCTCTCTCCCCCTCTCTCTTTTTCCTTTCTCTCTCAGTCAATCTCATGGATTTATAATTTCTTAAATTAATGTCATCCCATTCTTTGTGTTAGGTTGCGGTACACATCCTCGATGTATTTTCTGGCATGCACACCATGTACATATACATGACATCTCTGTTATGACCCGGACACACAGGAACGCACAGCAGGCATCTGCCCACGACACACAATACTTGGTTGTGGGCAAGCTATGGAGCAATTTCCAACCCCCACGTTCTATTTTTCTTTCTTTTTTTTTGTACATGCATCGAGCTAGATAACGATTTACGAAATACAGCTATAATGCTTGCAGTGATAGCAGAGCTATCGTTCGATGTGCAGTCTGACAATATGTTGTGGTGTTCCACAATACTGACACGCCATAAGTTAACTTCAGGGAGGTGACAGCCTTGAGATGGCCCTTGCGGTCGGCTGGGCTATAACAGCTCTCTCTCTGTCTGTCTGTCTGTATGTCTGTCTGTCTGTCACTGTCTCTGTCTCTGTCTTTGTCTATCTGTCTGTCTGTCTGTCTGTCTGTTTGTCTCTCTCTCTCACTCACTCACTCTCTCTTTCTCTCTCATACACGCGACGCAAACGTGGCACAAACTGTTTCAAAATATTGTGATATCTTAAAGAAGGAGGAAAGAAAGAAACAAAGAAACAAAAGAGCGAAGACGGCGGCCCGTTCTGGATCTTCCTATGACGGACGTAAGCACAGCACACACCCGCACACTCCACAAAAAGAAGGAAAGTCGCCATTACTCAGTTTCGTACAAGCTGAGGCCACATCAAGGTTACGTCTTCATGCAGGACTGACCTAGCTGGACACAACTAGGTGAAGAGATAGACAGCTGTGGTCAGGGAGTCGTTAGTGGTGCTTCAGTCAATGACCCCTACCTTAGGGTTACCGGATAGACGGTGATGATGATGGTGGTGATGATGGTGATAATGATAATGGTGGTGAGAAATGCTGTGAATTTGTATTACGTAAGAAAGTTTCAGATGAGAAGAGGTGAGAAGTGTCCCCCCCCACCCCCCCGGAGATATTTTTTTGTTGCTTTTTTAATAGCTGTATGTGAAAACGTTTACCATTAAAGATAGAGTGCAGTTTTCTGGACATGCTTTTTGGCGAAAAAGACGGGGATCGGTGTGCTGCTGGTGCATGTGAGCAGAAAGTGTAGGATAAAGGGATGTACTGTGTCGCTTTGCCATCCCTCCACCGCCTTCCCCACTCCCCTCCTCCTCTCTTCCGCTTCCCATGCCATTTCCTGTCGCTGAGAGGTTCCTTTATCCCTGTGGAAGACACACGTTGTGAACCTGCTAAAAAAACCGTCAAACCGTACATGATGCACAAGAGAGAGAGAGAGAGAGAGAGAGAGAGAGAGAGAGAGAGGGGAGAGAACGAGAGAGGAGAGAGACGAGAGGAGAGAGAGAGAGAGAGAGAGAGACAGACAGAGACAGACAGACACAGACAGATTGATAAATTGATTGATAATCTTTATTCCTATGGGTAACAGATGAGCAAGAAAATGTCTTTCCCATGTGGCCCTTGTCCCACTTCAGGGACTAAGAATATCAATGCAGAACACTATTACACAATATAGAAACTAATTATAGCGAGAACATGATCATTCATTGCATTACTGAAGAGAGAGAGAGAGAGAGAGAGAGAGAGAGAGAGAGAGAGGATAAGAGAGAGGAGAGAGAGGAGAGAGAGAGAAGAGGGAGCGAAAAGACGGAGAGGGGGGAGAGAGGAGAGAGAGAGAGAGAGAGAGAGAGAAATCTAAGGCGGAGGGAGAGGTGGAGGGAGAAGGATCCATCCCAGGGGAGAGGGAGAGTGAGAGGGGGAGAGAGGAGGGACCATCGAGAGGGTGAGCGGAGGCTCTGATGTCTCTGCTGTCAGACAGAGGCAGGTGGCTTCGAGAGAGGAGGGGAGAGAGAGAGACAAAGGAGAGAGAGAGAGAGATTAAGAAAGAGTGCGTGAGACACAGACATCGTCTCTGAGAACATGAATGGGGGGAGAGGGGGGTGGGGGAGGGAGAAGGGAGAAGAAGCTACACATCATCTGATTAATAAAATGGCAGGCATGGAAGGTCATTACTGAATTTCCTTTCAAACCGTGAAAAGATGAGAACCGGTTTGGGTCCTTCATTGATCGATTGTAGAATGTAAGCGATCGTATTGTAGAAGAGAGAGAGAGACGAGCCCCAGAGAGATTTTAAGAGCGCATCAGTTAATAAAAAGCCTGGAAGTGGAATAAGAGAGAGAGGTTTGGTCCTTCTTGATTGAGAGAGAGAGAAGCTGCCCCAGAGAGAGAGAGGAGAGAGAGAGAGAGAGAGAGAGAGAGAGAGAGGAGAGAGAGACAGACAGACAGACAGACAGACAGACAGACAGACATTTTCGCGGCTCATCCTGCTACTTAGAAATAGAGGCGTGTGGTCTGCCGCAGAATCAATCCACTCATCGAAGCGTGCACGTGCAATCCGTCTCTGCTGTCAGGTGAAGGCAGGGAAAGCAGACAGCAGGAAGCTATGGCGGGCGGCGCGGCGGAGTGCTTCGCGCGCCATTACCAGCACGTGTCTGCACCGTACGATCTCTGAGAACATGAATGGCGCCTGAATCAGACGACGGCACTGTGCATAATATGTGGAAAACAAAGCGAATGTGCATTCATCATTTGAAAAGAATTCCTTCGTGAACCCCAACCCTTGGGTAAAAAAAAACAACAACAAAAAAAACACCTCGTATCTTGTTTGCCTTGAAGATTGAGTGGTTTTTTAAACTCAGGAAGCAAAAAACCAGAGCAAAGATTGTTTTTAGGTTTCATGATTTGCCGAAATAGCAAACATCCTCACCATTGGTTGGTCCAGTCACGTGTTGCTGTGGTCGGGAGGCCCGCTGACAGGAAGTAGACAAAGATTACAGCCCTTTGTTGTAATGTTGTCATTGGAAACAAGATCCATTTTGCAAGGAAGGGAGAGATGCAGAGGAACATTTTTTTTTTCAATGGGAATGCGAATATGTCTAAACATTCTGGAAAAACTGCTGTGTATTTGATGGAAATGCAGAAACTATTAATATGAAGTTAACTTGCGTCTGTATAGTAATTGTGGGAGTGGATCATCTTGTAGAAACTTCCAGTTTTCCTTATCGGGCTTAGGAATCATATTGTCTATCGCCAAAGTAAATATAAATAACGATCAGAGCAATTCTGAGTCTGCATGGAAGGACTGCAACGTTATCCCAGTCACAGAATACTTAACATCAGTCTGTGTTGCTTCATGCAGCTTTTCTTTTGTGTTTCATCGTTCGTTTACATTCAGTCATTTGTTTCACTGCCTGAGCAAGTATCTATATAGAACGTTTAGGGAAAAAAAAATGTATATGTCAGTCCTATTGTTCTACAGATTGTCCATTTATGGATGAAATCCTGTCTAGTTTGTTAGACTGGATGGGGATCAATGCCCCGTTTTTTCCTTAGTTTGGACCCGTGTGTAAATAAGAAACAGTTTCAAAGCTGTAGACAGCACTACTACATTCAAGGAGAGAAATAGGATATGTTGTTTGTGTATGTAGAATACACAAAACGCAGGTTCAAAAGTAATGTTTTTCTAATAAAAAAAAAAAAAGGGGGGGAATTTAACCGTTTTCCTATTTTTTTTTTTTTTTTTAGAAATTGTGCAATTTTCAAGAGGACTTTTTCCCTCCAGGTATCAGTGCACATGTCACTGGGTCAGTCAGAGCAGACAACCAGACATCACTGAACACCACTGACATGACTCACGGCAACGCGGTGTCTTCTCTAGTGGGTTTCCCCATGATGACAGACACCGGTGGGGGTTGCCAGTGTTGCGGTCACTGCAGGAGGTGGTGGGTGTGGGTGTGTAAGGGGGAGCCAGAAAGAGCGACAGGGTGGGGTGCAGCTAAAGAGGCACACAAGAGAAGATGAAAATACAGGAGAAATAGTCCTGTTATGCATGCCCCTTTAGTGGACTAACTTTACCCGGAACTTAGTATAAGTCACACAAAACAAGGCAAGAAAAGGTAGTTTTGCTTAAAAAAAAATTTTGGACATTGATGAAAACAACGACGATGATGACGACGACCACCACCACCACCACCACCATCAACATGAGCCATAACAGAGTAAGACGTGTGGTGTCATATAAAGGTAAACTGATGGGACAAAAAAAGATGATGATACAGTCGAAAACAAAACAAGAATAAAAAGATATGAATGAGCCACAACAACAACAACGAAGACGACAACAACAGCAACATGACCCATATCAGATTAACAAGCGTGGCGTCATATGCTTGTAAAGCAAGACAAAAAAAAAAATGTAGGCAAAAGCAAATAAAGAAATGTAACATGAATAATCCATATCGCCACCACAAAGAACTTGTCCTATTCAATTAGAGCTAGAATATCACTTTGATTTTTAAGTTTGCATTTTTTTTGGGGTCTATTTCAAAAAAAAAAAAAAAAAAAAGCTAGAGATGTCTCGGTGCGTTTGGTCGTATATGATAATACTTAAGTGGGCCTTCTTTTCCCCCTTTACACAAACTGGTAACAAATTTCATCAGTGACGTCGCTCGCCAACCTCTTCTCCTCAGACCTGGAACAGTCTATAAAGCGGGGTGGACTTCACCCACTGATCTTCGGGCCATGCCCGGTGCGTCCACACAGTCCATCACATGGCGTGCAGACTGCAAGTGCAGCTGCGTCCACACAGTCCATCACATGGCGTGCAGTCTGCAAGTGCAGCTGTGTCCACACAGTCCATCACATGGCGTGCAGTCTGCAAGTGCAGCTGTGTCCACACACAGTCCATCACATGGCGTGCAGTCTGCAAGTGCAGCTGTGTCCACACAGTGCGTGCAGTCTGCAAGTGCAGCTGCGTCCACACAGTCCATCACTGCGGCGTGCAGACTGCAAGTGCAGCTGTGTCCACACAGTCCATCACATGGCGTGCAGACTCCGAGTGCAGCTGTGTCCACACAGTCCATCAAATGGCGTGCAGTCTGCAAGTGCAGCTGTGTCCACACAGTCCATCACATGGCGTGCAGACTCCGAGTGCAGCTGTGTCCACACAGTCCATCACATGGCGTGCAGTCTGCAAGTGCAGCTGCGTCCACACAGTCCATCACATGGCGTGCAGACTGCAAGTGCAGCTGTGTCCACACAGGCGTGCATCACATGGCGTGCAGTCTGCCATCAGTGCAGCTGCGTCCACACACACAGTCCATCACATGGCGTGCAGTCTGCAAGTGCAGCTGTGTCCACACAGTCCATCACATGGCGTGCAGTCTGCAAGTGCAGCTGCGTCCACACAGTCCATCAAATGGCGTGCAGTCTGCAAGTGCAGCTGCATCCACACAGTCCATCAAATGGCGTGCAGTCTGCAAGTGCAGCTGTGTCCACACAGTCCATCAAATGGCGTGCAGTCTGCAAGTGCAGCTGTGTCCACACAGTCCATCAATGGCGTGCAGTGCAGCTCCGGGTACAGCTGTGTCCACACAGTCCATCACACATGGCGTGCAGTCTGCAAGTACAGCTGTGTCCACACAGTCCATCAAATGGCGTGCAGTCTGCAAGTGCAGCTGTGTCCACACAGTCCATCACATGGCGTGCAGACTCCGGGTGCAGCTGTGTCCACACAGTCCATCACATGGCGTGCAGTCTCCGGGTGCAGCTGTGTCCACACAGTCCATCACATGGCGTGCAGTCTGCAAGTGCAGCTGTGTCCACACAGTCCATCACAGTCTGCAAGGTGCGTGCAGTCTGCAAGTGCAGCTGCTGTGTCCACACAGTCCATCACATGGCGTGCAGTCTGCAAGTGCAGCTGTGTCCACACAGTCCATCACATGGCGTGCAGTCTGCAAGTGCAGCTGTGTCCACACAGTCCATCACATGGCGTGCAGACTCCGGTGCAGCTGTGTCCACACAGTCCATCACATGGCGTGCAGAGTCCGGGTACAGCCAGGCAGTCAGCACTCTGTCTGTTCCCTGGTGCCAGACTGGACAGGAGACTTGGGGATGCATCGCCCATCGGTCGGGTAACTCGCACCGGGAGGCAAGGCCAAGGAAGGAGACGCTGTTTATTATGTATGGAGCACAGCATGGATGTTTATTACATGCATGACACGGATTTTATATGTATGGGGCACAGCTGACATGGATGTTTATTATGTATGGGGCACAGCTGACATCGATGTTTATTATGTATGGAGCACAGCTGACATGGATGTTTATTATGTATGGAGCACAGCTGACATGGATGTTTATTATGTATGGGGCATAGCTGCATCGATGTTTACATCGGCATCCAACATCGGCTCCAACGCTCTTCATCACAGTCACACTCCTGTGGTAGAGGTTGTCACTGATTCAGGTTTTACGTTCCTGGAATGACTTGGATAGCGCCACTTCCCTGATATGCTTGCCCAACCCCCCATTACACTTCCCACCCCTCTTGTGGCCGACTGTCGGGGGAGGAGGGGGGGGGGGGTGAAGTGGGGGAGGGGGGGCAATATCAGGGCTGTTATGTCATGATTGATCATTGTTGGCTGGAAGAGGGGTGGGATGGGGGTGGGGGGGGGTGGGCATAAACTACATGGAACGAAGAGGATAGTGCCGGGAAGAAGGGGGGGGGGGGGGGGGTGAGAAAGAGGGGAAAACGGGAGTGTGCGGGGGGGGGGGGGGGGGGGGGGGGGGGGGGGGGGAAGGGGCAAATTGAGGGGTGGGAGGGGGTGATGATCGCCGCCATAATTCTGAATATCGAGGGGAGGAGGGAGGGGGGGGGGGGCTCCACTGATGTTCTAACGTTTGAGAAAGATCGATAACGGAGAGGAGTGAAGAAGAAATGTGTGAATGTACTTCACTCTTCTTAACCTCTGTCTGGCTGGCTGTCTGTGTGTTTCTCTCTGTCTCTCACGGTCTGTCTGTCTGTCTCTCTGTCTGCGTGTCTCTCTCTGTCTCTCACTGTCTGTCTGTCTCTCTGTCTTGCATATTCTATATTTCTTCAACTTCTCTCTTTCACTCGCTCACTCTGTCTCTCTAGCTGTCTCTTGTTTGCTCATTGTCTGTTTATATCTGTCTGTCTGTCTGTCTGTCTGTCTGTCTGTTTCTCTTTCTGTCTATATGTCTGTCAGCGATAAAAAAAAATTGTACACAAAAAGTACAAAGTACAAAAATGAAGTCTATGCAGTTAGGAATATTATTTGCGACAAGTCAAGTCTTTCTCGACCCTGAGAAAAGTAGCAAAACTGGAAGATGCAACTGCACAAACAACTACTCTACACAATCGATTGGTGTTCATAGATCCATACTAACGTGGGTACCACCTCATCTTGCCGAGTTTGTTCAAAGGGCAACAGGGGGGTTAATCATTATAACTGCATTTTACCATGTGTACGCATCGATTCATTGAGATGGATTTTTAGAACCGTCTGCTGGGAACTAACTCTCTCTGTCTGTCTGTCTGCCTGTCTGTCTGTCTGTCTGTCTGTCTGTCTCTCTCTCTCTCTCTCTCTCTCTCTCTCATCTCTCTCTCTCTCTCTCTCTCTGCGTCTGTCAAAGCATGCCAGTCATACCAGTCTTTCCTATCAATCATAATTGAGGAATAAATGTCACAGACGTTGTGACTGCGACACTAAACACATTTTCATCTCTCTCTCTCTCTCTCTCTCTCTCTCTCTCTCTCTCTCTCTCTCTCTCTCTCTCTCTCTCTCTCTCTCTCTCTCTCTGTCTCTCTCTCTCTCTCTCTCAAAGAAGATGTGGAAGAAGAAAGGCCTGCCACTGCTCCTACTGTGAGATAATGAGAGAGAGAGAGAGAGAGAGAGAGAGAGAGAGAGAGAGAGAGAGAGAGAGAGAGATTTTCGCGGCTCATTCTAACGTGTTGTCGTTCTGGTAGCCTCAGTATCGTGTTGGATTGGTCCCCTACTCTTCCCCACCCTCCCAGAATGCTTATCCCTCTTAAAACCAAATTACCTGTGGGTATGTGTGCGAGTGAAACCTGAATATACAAAGGGGCTTGGAGTCTGACACAGGATGAGGGTCCTTGCGGGGGGTAGCCATAAAAGGGGCGCTCATTGTTCGTGCTGTGGTTGTCATAATTCTGATGAAGTCCGCTGTGCCCTGTGAAAAAAATGGTGGCAGCTGACAATTCCTACGTGCTGTAGTGGTCATGATTCTGGTTGAACCCGCTGTGCCCTGTGAAAACAAAATGGTGGCAGCTGACAATTCCTACGTTCTGTAGTGGTCATGATTCTGGTTGAACTCGCTGTGCCCTGTGAAAACAAAATGGTGGCAGCTGACAATTCCTACGTTCTGTAGTGGTCATGATTCTGGTTGAACTCGCTGTGCTCTATGAAATCAGAACGGTGGCACGCTCACGTTCTGTAGTTTTCATGTGGTTGAACCCGTGTGTCGTGTTCTGGTGGCGAAATTCCTGTGCTGTGTGGTCATGATTCTGGTTGAAAGCTGTGCTCTATGAAATGGCGGTGGAGCTTTGATTTTTTGCTTGTGTTGTCGTGTTCTGATCGATGTCTGATAAAAGCCTGATGGCGGGAACCTTTGATCTTTTCTTGTGTTGGTGGTGATGATTCTGAGAACCGTGTCTGCTGCGGGGAGGCAGAGGTGAGGAAGGTGACATCAGCAAGCCTGAGAAGGGCGCCATGGCAGACAGCAGCTTCCGCGAATGTGGCTTCCAAGCTTTAAGCCCACAGAGGCCCATAAAATTGAACAAGGCGTTACAGGGGAAGAAGGGCAGAGGGAGATGGTTGGCCCATTTATTTGCCCGTGATTTTACGAAACAGCCCAGTCTCTGGGAAAAGAGAGCTGGAATTAAAGAGGAGGGGGAGGGGAATGAAGTTCCCGTGGCCTGTTGGCTGTAGGAGCAGTGAACTCTGTGCGGTTCACCGTCTACAGAGTTTGTCGTAAACGTAGGCAGAGCCTGTCCCATTCCTTCCACCGCCTTTAACCTCCCCTGAATTGAATCAGGCACCCATTTACTGCTGAGTGGACAGAAAGAGGTTCAAGCCGAAAACAAAATCCGATCCCATGAGTGATTCGAACTCAAGACCATCAGCTACGCTATCAAACGTTCTAAACGTCTGACCATGGGCCCTTCCAAAGAAGAAGAAGACCAGTGCCCTGAAGGCAACAGCAGAAGTGGCTGAGAAGTGTTCCAGCCGGATCTGGTTGAGGATCCACAAAAGTCAGCTCAACGAGGCTTTAACGTGGCAACTTTCAACAGCTGTCCCATCACTAAACGGCTGAGACACCCGCCACCAGACCACTTGGCTTCGATGTGCTCCACCGGGCTGAAAGCATAGAGTGGAATCCAGGCAGGAAGAAGCGTGTGGACAGTAGAAGGGCATTAAGGAGTGATGACCTGGATGCGGCCCAGTCACCACCAAGTGTACGGAGCTCTGGGCCGAGACCCATGCATGACGGCAGGTGTCTGAAGACCTTCTGCTGGCCAGCTCTTCACAGAATGTCTTCCTGAGCGTACATGTATACAATGGACAGACTGAAACCAGTGCTGCTGGCCATGTTCAACGATTGTCAATACAGCTGATACGATCTAATTTTCACAAATATTGGCCGAGTATTTTCTGAGATACTCGATAAAGAAGAAAACCGTTACAGGCCGTTACAGCCGTTAGTAACGGCTATAACGGTAAACTAAAACATTGGGCATTATTCGTAAACCCATAATGAACATACCGACAAATTTTCAGAAAGATCGGCCAAGTACTTTCAAAGATATTCCATGAAGAAGAAAAACCGTTAGTAACGGCTATAACGGGGTAAACTAAAACATTGGGCATCATCCATGACCCATAATGAACATACCTGTCAATTTTCACAAAGATCGGCCAAGTACTTTCTGAGATATTCCATAAAAAAGAAAAACCGTTACAGCCATTAGTAACGGCTATAGCGGTAAACTAAAACATCGGGCATCATCCGTGACCCATAATAAACATACCTACAAATTTTTCAGAAAGATCGGCCCAGTAGTTTTGTCTGGAGCGATTGGAACACATTTTGACCACGGACGGAGGGACGG
This sequence comes from Conus betulinus, assembly GCA_016801955.1. Taxonomy (NCBI): domain Eukaryota; kingdom Metazoa; phylum Mollusca; class Gastropoda; order Neogastropoda; family Conidae; genus Conus; species Conus betulinus. The sequence continues at coordinate 475,749 of JADBJO010000756.1, read as the reverse complement.
ACACACAGACACACACACAGACAGCATCTCTTCGTTCCATTCTAAAGTACTCCCCTGTTCTATAAGAACTGGGAGTACAAAAAGACTACTGAGAGAAATCTCCAGCCAAGGCCTATGGCAGAGAACTCATTCAGAAGGAGCCCATTGTCCAGCAGATGGCCGGGAAGAAGTGGAGATGGACCGGCCACATGCTGTGGAAACCTGCCAGCAGCAGCACACGCCAGGCTTCAGAATGGAATCCTTAGGGCAAGCGCAGGTTTGTCGGCCCATAAGAAGACGCGGCGGAAGTCCCCGAGGACAGGAGATGAAGACTATGTGGACGACCTGGAGAAACCTGAAGACCCGACTGAGTAGAATGGAGTCAGATGGAGATCTGCTGTTGATGCCCAATGTTCAGCCAGAAATCGTCAAACAAAACTTTTCATGTTGCAAATGTGTTCCGATTAATACACTTTTTCCTCACTCAAGTTTTATATGTTTCACTAAATGAGTTTACTGATTAGAATAAACATTTGATGGAAACAATCTCTTACGTAGAACTCCCTTGTTTATGTTTTATGCATATTTATGTTTTCATTTCATGCATTCCGTCTGTTACATAGAACTCCCTTATGTTTGTTTATGTTTCATACATATCTGTATTTTCATTTTACGCGTGAGTAACATGCGTTGCATCACAGTAACAGAATGTCGTGTATGGTATGAATCGACCCGACCTCCAGAAGAGCATGGACGAGGTGGCTGATGTGTTCAGAGCCTCACAATGACTCACTAACACACGTCACAAACCAGCCTGTATTCGCTGAAACCCCCGAAAGAACAAAGCATCTCTCACAGCTGGAACCTGCACAGTGAAAAATATGAATGTCCAACGAAAAAAAAAAAAAAAAACAACAGATAATGGAGGACCTGACAGCTCGGACACAAAAAGGGTTCTCTGGTTCCGCGTCTGTTTTCATTTGTTGCCGGTCATTTCTTTGCCTTTCTCGAGGGAGATCCTTCATTCTGCACGTGCACGAACTGCCGTGGGCTGCTGCGGAGCGCGTGCCAGCCATGGAGGTGACGTTGACGAAAAGGGCGAAGAGTAGTTTAGTTCTCTGTTCGTTTTTTGGTTGGTTTGTTTCTAACTTGTTTTGTTTTCCTCCCCCCCCCTCCCCTCTCTCTCTCTCTCTCTCTCTCTCTTTTTCCCTCCTGTCTCATCTTCCGTGTTCTACCCCCCCCCCCCCCCCCGTTACTCTCTTGTTGCTCATTTCCTCTCTCTATACCTGTCGAATTTTGTCCTGTCGCCAGGTCAAGCACCGGCAGCAAATAAGCAATATCTGGCCGTCACGAGGCAACCCACCAGAGGAGACTCTGCACTGCCGCTGAGTCAGCTGGATGGTGTTCAGTGGTGGCTGTTCTGATCTAACATGTGCAGGGCACCGTCTGCTAAGCCCTCTATTGACAGTGATTGCCTAGTCACGGAGCTGGCTTGAATGAGCATCCCCCTGTAGAAGATGTTTCGTTTTGTTTTGTTTTGTTTTGTATTGTTTTTTGTTTGTTTTTCCTGACACTCACTAAGGTGATTGGCATGTGGAAAGGACATCGAAACTGAGTTGAACAATGAGAGCAGGGCATGAAAAGCCACTCATGATAGCAGGGCATGAAAGGCCACAGAGTTTGAGAATAAAGCAAAGGATGATCAGTGAGGATGAGGGTGTTGAGGACGATACTACAGAGGCCTGCTCTGGTGTGCAGACTGCACATCATGCAGGGTGTATTCGTCGCTCTCCCTTCAGAGCACATCCCATTGACATCGCCCACCAGTCCCAAGGGACACGGTGTTGTTCAGGAAATTCCACCAACACTCTCAGAGACGCATCCAGTAAGTAGATGGAACTGATCAGCTGCTCTGTTGCAGACTTCCCATGTGAGCCCACAGCACACTGACCTTTGCATAGGAACCAGATGCGAAAACACACAGACACCGACAGACAGACACGCATGCACGCACGTGCGCGCGTGTACACACACACACACACACACACACACACACACGCACGCACGCACGCACGCACGCACGCACGCACGCACGCACGCATGCACGCACGCACACTCGCACGCACGCATGCACATAAATGCCTCACATGGGATTCAAACTCAACGACCTTCAAGTCTGAAAGTTTTCGGCGCTAAACACAGCACCACAGAGACTTTTTTCTTTTTTTTTTTTCATTTATCTTCGTTTCTTTATTTCTTCCTTTTTTTCACAGAGACTGTTTTTCGTTTCTTTTTTTTTTTTTCCCATTTGTCTTCGCTTCTTTATTTCCTCCTTTCTTTTTTTCTTCTTTCTTTTTTTTTTTTTTTTTTTTCATCCTTCTCTTTCTCTCGTTTCGTTCATTCTGTCCTTCCCTGTATTGTGAAGCTGCATCACGCAGAGATCGTTCTTTGGGGTTGAGGAGGGTCACAGGGCGAAATGAGACTGACTGCTGTGTGGAAGAAAATAAGCTGGTGATGGAAGGTAAGTGTGGGGCTGGGGCTAGGGGGAGGAGGGGGGGGGGGGGGGGGGGGAGGGCTAGGGCAGGGGGGGGGGGGGGGGGGGGAGGAAAGAGAAAGGAAGGAGGTGTGAGGGTGGGTGAGGGGAGGAGGGAGGACCGGCAAAGTGTTGAGGAAGGAGAGAAGGATGAACAGAAAGAGTAGAGAATGTGTGTGGGCCTTGGGAAATGGAAAGGGGCGAGACAAATCAATACTAATTGCTTAGAGAGAGAAGGGAGAGGGGGGGGGGGGGGGGTGAGAGGGGAGGGATGGGGGGACAATAACGTGAGGGGGGTGGATGGGTTATTCTGTGAATCTGTCCACTCAGTTTATTCTGTATGTGGGAAGACGACAGAGAGAAGAGAGGGGAGAGGACGAAAGGGAAGAAGTGGAGACGGGGCAGTGGGGGTGGGTGGGTGGGGGTGGGGGGGGGGGGGGGGGAGGGGGGGATTCCAATGAATATGGAAAATTTGCATCACTTTGTGAAACTGCACGGTGCATTTAACAGCAAGTATGCTGAGAGAGAGAGAGAGAGAGAGAGAGAGAGAGAGAGAGAGAGAGAGAGAGAGAGAGAGAGAGAGAGACTCTGACGTTTCTGATTTATTCATTAATTCTTTTTTTAGGTTTTGCATAGGGTTATTTTTCTGATATTACTAAGCTGGTCTTCGTTGGGGGCTGTTGGTCCGTGGATGAGAAGTGATGATGATGAAACATCTTTACACTAAACATCCAGGA
>JADBJO010000756.1:440000-442500 GCA_016801955.1 Conus betulinus | reverse complement strand
CACACACACACACACACACACACACACACACACACACACACACACACACACACATCACATCTGCCTCTAACGGGTCTCGAACCGCCGATCTCTCAGTCCCGAATCCGTGATGGTAAACCACTGCAGCACCACCATAAACTGTCTCTGGTCACATCAGTCTCTGTGTTTACACTCTCTCCTCTTCCTGCTCTGAGTCTCTCTCTCTCTCTCTCTCTCTCTCTCTCTCTCTCTCTCTCTCTCTCTCTCTCTACTCTCTACTTTTACTTCCACCTCCCATCCCCCATCCCCCCACTCAAGACCCATTGTATTGAAAGTCATGTTCTACGTCTCTCTCCTCAGCCGTCCTCCTACTGCAAACAGCCCGCATCCTTTCCCCTCTTTTTACTAACCTTCCATATCGTCTCAGCAGCTCCACGAAGTTTGGTTTGTGACTCAAACTCTGTGTGGGTACCGGACATTGAAAAGAGAGAGAGAGAGAGAGAGAGAGAGAGAGAGAGAGAGAGAGAGAGAGAGAGAGAGAGACTCAGATGGGAGAAGGGGGGGGGGGGGAGGGAAGAGGAATTTCGGAAAAGAGTGGACAGAGAGACAGACATCCAGCACTCTGTTTAGAGAAGTTCATTTAAAATGGAAGACCAGGAGGAGGAGGCAGAGGAGGGAAGGACATACAGATAAAGAATGAAAAATGAGAGAGAGAGAGAGAGAGAGAGAGAGAGAGAGAGAGAGAGAGGAGGAGGAGACAGGGAGAGAAAGAAAGAAGAGGGAGAAAGAAGGAGAGAGAGAGAAATGGGAATAGGGAGGAACAGAAAGATCAAGGGTGAAAAATGAGAGAGAGAGAGGGAGACGTGGGTAGGGAGGGATAGAAAGAAAGGGGGAGAAATAAAGCACAGAGAGACAGACAGACAGACAGACAAAGAGACAGACAGACAGACGGACAGATAGAGACAGGCAGACAGACAGACGAGCGAACGAACGGTCTTACGTACGTACAAACGTCGAAGAGCAGAGGAGCAAGCAAGGTGTTATCGTCCTTCGTGAAACAGACATCGGTTAGAGAGCTTTAAGAGCAGTGCCGGGCGTGACCTTTAGTCGACAGCTCATCCATCATCGTCCATGTCGGTTTCTGTCTCGTGATCGTTGTCTGCCGCAGCCTACACAAAGCGGATTCCGCATTGACTGAAGGCCTGCTTTCTTTCCCCTCTATCTTTTTTTTTTTTTCTTTTCTCTCTTTCTGTCTACTCCCACACTCTTCATCCCTCCTCCCCCCACCACCACCCACCCCTCACTGCTGCATCCTGCTAATATCATGCATTCGAGTGGCCTTTCTTACCTCTACCATCCGCTCCCTGTCTGTCTGTGTGTCTGTCCCTCTTTCTCTCTCCACATCTCTACACATACCTCTGTTTGTCTGTCTGTGTCTGCCTGCTTCCCTGCCTGCCGTTCTGTCTGTCTATCTGTCTGTCTCCATGTCAATACATGCCTTCGTCCGTCCGTCTCTCTGTTTGTCTGTCTGTCTGTCTCTGTATGTACCTCCATGTCTATACATGTCGCTGTCTCTCTCTGTGTCTGTCTCTGTCTGTCTGTCTGTCTGTCTGTCTCTGTCTCTGTCTGTCTGTCTGTCTCTTTTCTCTCTCTCTCTCTCTCTGTCTGTCTGTCTCTGTCTGTCTGTCTGTCTCTGTCTGTCTGTCTGTCTGTCTGTCTCTCTCTCTCTCTCTCTGTGATCCTTGTCATCTCAGGTTGCTGCAGTGTGGCCAGTGGATCAAAGTGTTAGTGGACAAGGACGCAGGAGAGGAGAGGGCGGAGAAGAGGGACGGCCAGTGGAGAGGCAGAGATGCTTGAGAGGAGATGTGTGGGCAGCGAGACACCAAGGACTGTTAGCATGTAGCTTATCTCCCCCTCAATCGGGACAATAGTAGCACGCGCGCTTGCGCTGGCGCATTCATACACGCATGCATACACATACACGCGTGCGTGCACGTACACACACACACACACACACACACACACACACACACACACACACACACACAGGAGGGACACCCATTCACACACACGCGCGCACAGGCACACACAAATGCAGAATGCACACACACACACACACACACACACACTGTCAAGATGTCAAGAAATCTTTACCGTGTTCAAAGTATTGACCGAAGTTAGCCATTGTTCCTACCAGCTATTACTTTTTCTGCAGTACGAACTCTTAACTGCAACCAGGTAGACATTGGAATATCTTCATGGAAGCAGTGGGAGGAGGTGGGGAAGGGAGGAAGGAGACAGAAATGAAGGAGGGGCAGAGGCAGCGAGTGGGAGGAAGAGAGGGGGGGGGGGGGGGGGGGGGGGGGGGGTGGGGGGGGGGGACGGAAGAGAGAGAGAGAGAGAGAGAGAGAGAGAGAGAGAGAGAGAGAGAGAGAGCAATAACGACAACGGTCGTGGTTGCAGGCAACGTGTCAATATCAAGTGTGTGTTGTCAGTGCGGTAGACAGTCTCATCTCTGGGC
>JADBJO010000756.1:382500-397500 GCA_016801955.1 Conus betulinus | reverse complement strand
CTGGCACAGTGGTAGCGAACACCTAAAACCTCTTGTCAGAAAATTACATTTGCCTGACCAGAAGGTGACAAGGAGATAGATGGGGGGATGGGGGGTGGGGGTGGGGGTGGAAAGAAGACAGGCTGGAGAGAAGGGCGATGCGTTTTGTGTAGCAGTCGAGGTGGAGAGCGGGGGAGGGAAGGGGGGGGGGGGGGGGGGGGCAAGAATGAGAGAGGAGCGATCAATGGAATGGAAGGAGGGTAGGCATGAAAGGGCGCAGAAGGAGAAGAGTAAATTGCTGAGGGGGTCGGGGAGATGTGAGGGGGAGGGAGGGAGGGACAGGGTTGGGGCGGACGAGGGGAAAGGGGCTTCATGGTGGCCGTGGTCATCTGTCCAGCAGGGGCACCTGCTGAGGGATGGGAAGTGTCCTTTCTGTGCCGCTCTGGACATCCACTGCATTGTTGTCCCTCCGCCCTCTGGGAAACGTCTGGTATTGATCTTTCTTCTTGTGTTTGTCTGCCTGCATATCGTTTGTCGTGTGCACACCCCTCACACCCTCTCTCTTTCTCTGTCTCACTTATCAGCAGTTAGAGGCAGTGTCCTTTGGTAAGGGGCTTTCGCCTACATGTAACTAGATTATTTACTGAACGTTGTTTATCCACATCCAAACCCCATCCTTCATCTCTCTCTCTCTCTATCTCTCTCTCTCTCTTCTTCTTTCTCTCTGTCTCTATCTGTCTATGTCTGTCTGTCTGTCTGTCTGTCTCTCTCTCTCTCTCTCTCTCTCTTCTCTCTCTCTATCTCTCTCTCTCTCTCTCTCTCTCTGACTCATACCTTTTCTGTCTGGTTCATCTACCTCTTTCAAACTTTCACACCACCCACACACAAGAACGCGCGCACACACATTCCCTCTCTCTCTTCTCTATCAGCTCTTGCTCTCTCTCTATCTCACACACACACACACCACACACACCAACACACAAACACACACACACACACCACACACACACCCAAAAACACACACACTAAAACATCACCACACAACACACACACACACACACTACACAACCCTTAGGGTCCCCGTGCCACCCACCCCTCCTGCCTTGTGGATGGGAGGGGGGGGGGTGGCTTCTTATGGGATCTATTTGTCTGGTATATGTACGTCTGTCTTCTTGTCTCTGTATGTCTGTCACTCCTTCTCTTTCTTTCTTCAACCTTCTGTCTCTTTCATCTATGTATCTGTCTATCCCTCTATTCTCTCTCCATCTTTCTTTATCACGCGTCTTACTGTATCTATACTCCCCGTCTATATTAGGTATGCTAATGCATCTAATCCCTTAATAAGGGACTATGGCCTTTACGATTTTTAAACGTCTGTCCTGGTCTGTCGGTCTGTCTGTCTGTCGTCTGTCTCTATCTCTCTCTCTTCTCTCTCTCTATCTCTCTCTATAGCTGAGGGCAGGGTGGAAAAGAAGCCTTGGTAGCTTATCCGTTTTCCCTAAATAAAAATATTAGTTGTTATTCTCTCTCTCCTCTCTCGTCTCTCTCTCCTCTCTCTCTCTCTCTCTTCTTCTCTTTCTCTCTCCTTATTCCTTCTTTTCTTGTCACTGTCTCTCTCGTCTCTTCACATGTAACTGTCTGTGGTCGTAGTCTTGCCAGTATTCCCACTCGCCTTCAACCACCAGGACCTTCTGCCCAACTATTACACACACACACGCAAACACACACACACACACACACACACACACCACACACACACACACACACCACACACACACATGCATGCATCCATGCTCTTTGCGCCCACGTAGGTCCACATGCATGTGCGCGTGCGCTGCGCGCGCGCGCGCGCGCGCCACACACCCACACACACACACACACACACACACACACACACACACACGCATGCACGCAACACACACACATACAGGTACGCACACACGCACAAACCACATGCACGCACGCCCACACGCACGCACGCATGCACACAACACCCACACCACACACACACAACACACACACACACACACACACACACACACACCACACACCACACATGAGATGAGGAGAAGGAGAGAGAGAGGAGAGGAGAAGGAGAGAGGAGAGAGAGAGAGAGAGAGAACATATACTTACATACACATATACTTACAGACATACTGTGTAGGATGAGGGGGCAGGGGAGGGGTAGGAATAACATTGTTCAAAGTACGTTAGTCACTTTCGGATTAGGACTAGAAGGGGAAGTTGCTTTTGGGAAGGTGAACATGCCAATGAGGGTGAAAGCAGAAGCAGAAGAAGAGAGACGACAACGTCAGCAGCACGCTGAGTGCATGTCAGTTGTAGAAATGCCCCTTACCTCGTTCCCAGAGAAGACCCAGACACCATTCTGAGACCAAGGACAGGATCCTGCAGAATCAGACATCACGTTTTCACAACGTTCCACCATGGTGATTTGGGTCCGTGTGCCCCTGTGGCACATCTCCGACAACAGTGGAACCTTTCCTACAGCACTTCCAGCACACCAAAACCTTACCAGCAGAAACCTGGACTGCTAATATGATGCAGAGGGACAAGCTGTCTGCCCTCCTCACCCCCCCAGCCCCCCCACCCCCTCCCCTTCACCCTTCCTGCCTCCGCTGCCCCCTCTGGAGGGTCTCTGACGTCTTGTAACGTTCGCCAAGGTCTATGGAGACGCTGTCTTAGTGATTGGACGATGAAGAAGAAGGAGTTATGACTGACTGCTTCTTTGTGTAGCTGCCGGCCACACATGATAAAAGGGGGCCCCTCTCGCCGTTTCCTTCCAATGGAGAACCTTGATTTGTGTCAACAAATGGTGGTTCACATTCTCAACTGATTTGTCATTTATAGGTCAAGTCATTGTACAAAATTCTCCCAAAACTGACTTTGAGGGGGAAGGGAGGAAGGAGAAGGAGAGAAACAAAAGAAAACACAACACTCGTTTAAAGAAAAAATACCCCACAGAAACTGCCCAATATTGAAAACACAAAACAATGTTAAATGGTAGTGGGGAACTAAAGACCAGCAGAACAGTCATTGTAAAAGAAATAAGCATCCTGTACAAGAGGGCTGTGAAGGTTTAGATGGGCATAGTTCAGTCACCTAAACCTAAAACCACTGTCCAGAAAATTGCGTTTTCCTGACAGGGAGGGGGAAAGGCGGTGGGGGATGGATGGGGATATGCTGGAGAGAAGGCCGATGCATCGTTGCAGCAGTCAGTACACGGAGAGGGGCAGGAAAAGAGAGAGGAGCTATCTAATGCAGCGGGGGAAAAGGGCTGGAATGGAAGGGAGCAGAAGCAGAAGAGTAAATGGCTGTGGGTGGTCAGCGAGACGTGGAAAGGGTGGGATACGGGTGGGGTGGTGGTGGGAGGTAGGGGGCTCCATGGTGACCATGGTAATCTGTCCAGCAGGGGCGTCTGGTGAAGGATGGGAAGTGTCGTTTTCTGCCACGGTTTTGGACATCCATTGCATTGTTTTCCCTCAGCCCTCCGGGGAGGTCTGGTATTGATCTTTCTTCTTCTGTCTGCCTGCCTCCTGCCTATCTATCTGTCTGGATGCGCACCACACTCCTTTCTCCCTTCTCTGTCTGTCTGTCTGTCTATTTGTCTGTCTGTCTGTCTGCCTGTTTCTCTCTCTGTCTATATCTACTTTTCTCATCCTCTCTCTCTCTCTCTCTCTCTCTCTCTCTCGTCTCTCTCTCTCTCTCTCTCTGTCTCTCTCTGTCCTCTCTTCTTGTGTCCTCTGTCTCTGTCTCTGTCTCTCTCGTCTGTCTGTCTGTCTGTCTGTCTCGCTCTCTCTTCTCTCTCTCTCTCTCTCTCCTTTCCTTAGGGAAGACTGGTTGATGTCTATTTTAACACAATAGTGTTCTTCACTAATGACGTTTTGCCAGCATGCAAATAAATGATCGTTTATCGTGACTATTCCATCTCAGTTCTCTTCCCTCTCCTGTTCTGTCTCTGTGTTGTTTCTCTCTGTCTGTCTGAGTTTCTGTCTGTCTGTCTGTGTCTCTGTTTCTGTCTCTCTCCCCCCCCCCCCCCCTCTCTCTCTCTCTCTTTCTCCTTCTCTGTGTCCCCCTCTGTCGCTCCACCCACGCCCTCTGTGTGTCTTCATCTCTCATTCTTTGGACGTAAAGACTGACAGGCACCAGAGAGATCTCATGTTCATTCAAGTCATTAACCTTTCATAGTAGCAGCAGCTGTGGCAGCAGCCGGGATGGTGGTACTGAAAGTGACAATGATGTTGTTGTGTATTTGTCCTTCTTCCCTCCTTTCTTCCGTCTGGGGAACTGCTGACATTTAGTGTTTTCTGCATTGTAGCTAATTGTAAGATCGTTCGTTCGTTTGGGGAACAAAAAGCGTTTCGCTGAAGTGTACGTGCTCGTACTCGCTGGGTTAATATGCAGACATGGTGGCATCCTCCAGTGGGAGGTGCTCAGTCATGCTGGCTCTGTGACTAAGCAATTATTGTCGTCTGTAGGGGGCTTAGTAGGTGGTGTCCTGTGTATGTTTTCTGGATCAGAGTAGGCATGACTGAACTGAACCCACGAAAAAGACTCGGCAGCAGTGTAGTGTCCCTTTGTTGAGTTGTCTCATAACGACCTGATATTGATTCCTCCTCCCTCTATCTCGTGCATTGCCAGTGCTGCAAACAAGGCCTGCATGTGGCTATGTCAAAGGGAGCTGAGATGAGCAGTGTGGGCGTGACGTCACTGAGAGAACACACGAAAGATGAGACAAAAAACCCCAGGAAAAATAAGGAAACTCATTACCATCACAGAACAACATTATTTTTCTACCCGCATCGTGTAAAAAACATAATGTAAGAAGGACCGGGAAGTATCCTGTGACCGTCTAAAGAATCAATCTGTGCTCTACCTGACGAGGACGATGACTGTGGAGAAGAAAACAAATTCGTGGTATTCAAAGAAAAGAAACCCTAAAAGTCTAACGCGGCAGACCCCATGCTGTTTCAGAGATGAGATATCTAGGTCGCGGTGTCCAGTTTTCATTTGAGTCTTTTTTCCTCTCATTGATTGAACTTAATTTTAGCTAGGAGTCGCATATTCATTTCTAGCAGTTTCTATTATCTTTGCTGAGATTCGTCATTGAACCTTTTTTTCCCTTCGTACGTGCGCACCACTTGCGTCAAGTGACGGTTAAATCAGAGCAATATGAGGGGGCTGCAACAGAAATAGAGAATTCAGAAATCAGAGAAATATGGAGGGGGGCTGCAACAGAAATAGAGAAATCGAAAATAAAGTATTTTATTGTCTTTCCGTTGAAAATAATATGATGCTGGACGTGTAGAGATAAGAAATATATTTGTATTGGGATAAGATCATCGCAGTAAAAAACCATTATCTTTCATTCTAAAAGAAAAAACAAAGAAAATGAGAACACCAAAAAGTTAGACGTTTCCGGCAACAACTGCAATAACAACAGCAATAATAAGAAATTGGACTTGTGCAGCGCAGTATCCTGCATTGACAACTCCATGCACTGATTTACATACCTTCAGATCCAAACAAGACGGTCAGTAGTGTAGCAAGTGTCTATTAAAAAAAAACCACATATTAAAAAATGAAACCACATATTTTGATAGAAGGCAATGGTAAATTGGATGTGTATGTGTGTGTGTGCGTGAGGGGGGGGGGGGGGGGGGGGTAATTAGAGCGTTTAAACTTGTTTGGACCATTGGACTTTCCATCTGATAGTTGAAGATTTGATGCGTTTTGCTCGTTGGTAATTAGAGCGTTAAACTTCTCTTTTCCCCAATCCTAATCTCTACGCTGCGATTGACACATGAGGAGAGAGAGAGAAGCTGGAGATGGGAGAGAGAGAGAGAGAGAGAGAGAAGAGAGAGAGATGAGAGAGAGAGAGAGAGAGAGAGAGAGACGAGAGAGGAGAGAGAGAGAGAGAGAGAGAGAGAGAGAGAGAGAGAGAGAGAGAGAGAGAGAAGAGAGAGAGAGAGAGGGAGAGAGAGAGAGAGCGAGAGGAGAGAGAGAGAGAGCTAGAGAGAGAGAGAGAGAGAGAGAGAGAGAGAGAGAGAGAGAGCGAGAGGAGAGAGAGAGAGGAGAGAGAGAGAGAGAGAGAGAGAGCTGTCGAATGCAGCTTTCGGTGACTGTATAGATAGTAATGTCGCTTATAGCCCAACGACCACAATGGGCCACATTAGTGCTGTTGTCCTCGCTGTTTAAAGAAGCATCTCTTGCGTCTCTCTCTCTCTCTCTCCTCCCTCTCTCTCTCTCTCTCTCTCGTCTGTTCTGTCTCTCTCTCTCTGTCTCTCTCTCTCTCTCATCTGTCTGTCTGTCTGTTTGTCTGTCTGTCTGTCTGTCTGCTGTCTCTCTCTCTCTCTCCTCTCTCTCTCTCTCTCTCTCTCTCTCTCTCCTTTGTTATGATATGGATCTCCTTTCCTCAGGGAAAGACTGGTCTATGTCTGTTCCAACAGAGTAGTGTCCTTCAGTAATGCAAATAAATGATCGTTCATCGTGACTGTTCCATCCTCAAGTCTCTCCCCTCTCCTCTTTCTGTCTGAGTCTCTTGTCTGTCTCTCTGTCTACTGCCTGCCTGCCTGTCTGTCTGTCTGTCTGTCTGCCGTCCATTGTCTGTCTGTCTGTCTGTCTGTCTGTCTGTCTCTCTCTCTCTCTCTCTCTCTCTCTCTCTCTCTCTCTCTCTCTCTCTCTCTCTCTCTCTCCACTCACCCCTCTCTGTATCTTCATCTCTCACCAGAGAGATCTCATGTTCATTCAAGCCATTAACTTTCATAGTAGCAGCAGCTGTGGCAACAGGTGGGATGGTGGTGCTGAAAGTGACAATGATATTGTTGTGTGTTTGTTCTCCTTCCCTTCCTTTCTTCCATCTGGGAAAACTGCTGACAATTAGTGTTTTTGCATGTAGGTAATTGTAAGATCGTTCGTTTGTTTGGGGAACAAAAGCGTTTCGCTGAAGTGTACGTGCTTGTACTCGCTGGGTTAGTATGCGGACATGGTGGCATCATCAAGTGGGAGGTGCTCAGTCATGCTGGCTCTGTGACTAAGCAGTTTACTGTTGTCAGTAGAGCGGGGGGGGGGGGGGGGGGGTAATAGGTGGTGTCCTGTGTATGTTTTCTGGATCAGAGTAGGCATGACTGAACCCCACGAAAAAGACTCGGCAGCAGTGTAGTGTCTCCTTTGTTGAGTTGTCTCATAACGACCTGATATTGATTCCTCCCCCCTCTATCCTGTGGATTGCCGGTGCTGCAGACAAGCCTGGATGTGGCTAGGTCAAAGGGAGCCAAGATGAACGGCGTACGCGTGACGTCACTGAGAACACACGAAAGATGAGACAAAACCCAGAAAAAAAGGAATCTCGTAACCATCACAGAACATTATTTTTCTACCCATGCCGTGGCAAAACCGCAACGCAAGAAGGACAAGGAAGTATCCTATTATCGTCTGAAGAATCGATCTCTGTTCCTACCTGACGTGGACGATGACTGTGGAAAAGAAGCAGCACGGTGTTCATGTCAAGCTCTGGAGAGGAAAAAGAAGCCTTAAAAGTCTAACACAGCAGACCCTCTGCTGTGTCAGGGATGAGATATCTTGGGCGCCGTGTTCAGTTTCATTAGAGTCTTTTTCCTCTCATTGTTTGAAACTTAATTCTAACCAAGAGTCGGGCATATCCGTTTATAGCAGTTTCTATTATCTTTGCTTAAGATTCGTCATTAAATCTTTTTTGTACCCTTCGTATGTGCGCACCAGTTGCGTCAACTGACAGCTAAATTAGAAAATAAGGAGGGGGGAGCTTTAACAGAAATAGAGAAGCGAAAAAGTCTCTTATTTTGGTTCTGTTGAAGACAATATGAAGCTAGACGTGTAAAGATGAGAAATAAGTTTGGATCGGAATAAGATTATCACAAAAAAAAAAAACCCATTGTCTTTCAATCTAAAAGAAAAACAATGAAAGCGAAAAGAATACCAAAAAGTTAGACGGTTCCCGTAACAACAGCAATAATAAGAAATTGTATTTGTAAGGCGCAATATCTGGCATTGAGAACTCTATGCACTGAATACATACCCTGAGATCGATAGAAAGACAGTCAGTAGCGTAGCCAGCGTCTGTTAAAAAGAAACCACACAAGCTGACAGGACGTGTCGGGAAGTGTGTGTGTGTGCTTGGGGTGGGGGGGAGCAGCCGTTGTTTAGATCATTGGACTTTTCGTCCTAGGATTGAAGATTGGTTGTGTCGCGCCACCTACTTGAGCATAGAGCTTCTCTTTTCCCCCGATCTTCATGCTTAACTTGCGGGGGGAAAAAAAAGCTGCGGAGAGAGAGCTGTCAGAATTCAGCTGTCGGTGGCTGTGTAAAGAGATGCCAGACTGAGTGGGTGGGAGTCATGAATGTCGCCGGCTCCTTTAGTGGGTAGGATGATGGGAAGGGTGAAGAGGTTTGGTGTCGGGGAAGGAGGGTGTCACGACGAAGGGTCAAACTCCTTTTTCCGACACTTTAGAGGGCGCAGAACGACGACCAAGGTTACTGAGAAGAGCTGGTTCTATATCTGTCGATGAATCGATCTGAACAGAGGAAAGGTGGGTTTCTGGTGGTGGGAGTCTTTACCTCTAGGAGATGACTCCCAAACCGTCTTGTTATAACGTTAGAAGGGTCCCTGGAAAGAGATGTGCTAGCCACTCGAGTCACAATCCAATCGCTTTTTTTAAATCTCATTCTACACAGCTCCCACATCCCTCCAAATTCCAGTCGTGTTCAGCTTATGAAATCGACAGTTCAAGAAACATGGGGCACCCCAGCCAATCGACAGACATCAAACATTCTCTGTTTGTGGATCATGACGTAGCATAAGCCAATCACAATGCATGAAACTAAATGGATCGGGAATCGTGACGTTATCTAGCCAGTCAGAATGCTCGGAATATTCAAGCACTGTTTCTAGAGACTTTTAGTACTCTCGGCATTGTTCTTGGACTTGAAAAAAACACCTCCCAAATCATGACTTATTCTGTGCACATGTCATTTGGAAAATCAGCGTCACGTGACAATTACACATATCGAAAAAACGAAACCCAGATCGGTAGATCTGCATCAGCAAATGATTATACTTAAAGTTGATTTGTTTGTAACAGAGGGGGACAACCTTGGCGAAATGATGTAATTGCGTAAGTCATCATCATCATCATCATCATCATCATCATCATCATTATCATCATCATCATCATCATTATCATAACATCATCATCATCGTTATCAGCAGCAACAACAACTTCGTCATCATCATCATCAACAACAATAAAAACATTTTTTTGAAAAAATAGCAGCAGGAGCAGCAGCAACAACAACAACACAACACTGCTGTTCACATGTCTGTCACGGTACTCTACAGAGTCATCAACAGTCTTGCTGAACCCACTCATGTAAATGTTAGTGTGGGACAAAATTACAGGAGAGAGGGGGGAGGGAGGGAAGCAGGGAGGCAGGGAGGGGAACGGGAAGGAGGAGAGCTCGAGGAGGGCGAGAGGGAAGGGTGTGTGGGAGGGAGGGAGACAGGGAAGGGGGTGGGGTGGGAGGAGGGGGAGTCAAGAGGAGGGGAAAGGAAATGGGGAAGGACGTTGTCTCCTCAGACAGGGAATCCTCTTCCCCGTCCTCTGTGACGAACGCATATGTGACGTGTCTGTTTCTGTGTTCCCCCACGGTAGGTCAGAAAGGAGTGACGTCTCCGTTTCTGTGTTCCTTCCTAAACAATGGTCAGAAAGAAGTGACGTGTCTGTCCCTGTGTTCCAGGCAGTGGTCAGAAAAGGAGTGACGTGTCCGTTTCTGTGTTCTGGACAGATGACAGAAGTGAGTGACGTGTGTCTTCCTGTGTTCCGGACAGTGGTTGGAAGAAAGTAACGCGTCTGTTCCTGTGTTCCGGACAGCGGTTCGAAAGGAGTGACGTTTTTGTTCCTGTGTTCCAGACAGTGGTCAGAAAGCAGTGACGTGTGTTCCTGTGTTCCGGCATTGGTCAGAAAGGGGTGACGTGTCTGTTTTCTGTGTTCCGGACAGTACTAAGAAAGGAGTGACGTATCTGTTCCAATGTTCCAGACAGTGGTCAGGAAATGAGTGACGCGTCTGTTTCTGTGGTCCTGACAGTGCTCAGGAAGGAGTGACGTGTCTGTTTCTGTGTTCCGGAGCAGTAGTCTAGTAAGGAATGACGCGTCTGTTTCTGTGTTCCCTGACAGTGCCAGGGAAGGAGTGACGTGTCTGTTTCTGTGTTCCCTGACAGTGCTAGGAAAGGAGTGACGTGTCTGTTTCTGTGTTCCCGGACAGTGCTAGGAAAGGAGTGACGTGTCTGTTTCTGTGTGTCCCTGACAGTGCTAGGAAAGGAGTGACGTGTCTGTTTTTGTGTGTTCCTGACAGTGCTAGGAAAGGAGTGACGTGTCTGTTTCTGTGTTCCCTGACAGTGCTAGGAAAGGAGTGACGTGTCTGTTTCTGTGTTCCCTGACAGTGCTAGGAAAGAGTGACGTGTCTGTTTCTTTCTTTTTTAGGACAGATGTTGGAAAGGAGTGACACCACTCTTTAACAAATGTTCTGTTGATGAAATACAATTTGGAAAAAAAAAAAAAAGCGCGCATTGCCCCCCCTCATCCCCACTCCCACCTCAATATCCCCCCCTGCTCTCTCTCTCTCTCTCTCTCTCTCTCTCTCTCTCTCTCTCTCTCTCTGTCTCTCTCTCTGTATCTGTCTGTATGTCTCTCTCACTCTCTCTCTCTCTCCCTCTCTCGCTCCCTCCCTCCCTCTCCCCTCTCTTTCTCCCCTCTGTGAGCAGAAAGTGGTGATCTGTGAGAGAGAGAGATAAGGGGATAAAGGTAGAGAACGAAAGAAAGAAGGAAAATAAAACAGAGAAATGAAAGACGGTAAAACAGGCAGGCATAGAGAGAGATTAAAATCGCAGGCAGCCATGCAGGCAGGCAGACAGGCAGGCAATGGCAACCTTCAAAATATGACAGAATGAAGAAATGCCGGAAAGGAAGCGCTCATATTGCCAGAAACGCTAGCACTGTGCGTTGCTTGCTTCCATAAAGTTTAGAAGTATTCTCATGACGCCTCGCAATGCATGGGAATTGCTGCATTTCAGGGCAGTTCTTATTCCACGCTCTCTCTCTCTTTCGAAAGTGGAAAGCAGGCGCATGCATGAGTATGTGTGTGTGTGTGTGTGTGTGTGTGTGTGTGTGTGTGTGTGTGTGTGTGTGTGTGTGTGTGTGTGTGTGTGTGTTTGTGTGTCTGCGTCTGTATGCGTGCTTACGTTTGTGTTTGGTTGTGTGGAAAGCAGGCGCATGCATGATCATGTGTGTGTGTGTGTGTGTGTGTGTGTGTGTGTGTGTGTGTGTGTGTGTGTGTGTGTGTGTGTGTGTGTGTGTGTGTGTGTGTGTGTGCGCGTGCTTACGTTTTGTGTTTGGATGTGTGTGTGTGTGTGTGTGTGTGTGTGTGTGTGTGTGTGTGTGTGTGTGTGTGTGTGAATGAATAGTTTTTGTATATATGCATATGTCTATGTCTATTTTCACGTGTGCCCACACATGCAACGCTGGTACAATACTGCTCCAAATGCAAACCGCGCAGCAGCCCAATGAAATGCAGTGTAGCCTATTCATGACACGCCGCACAATTAGTTCCAAATTCCTGAACATCTATCATAACACAGAGGACAAATTCTACCCTCGTCCACTGACGACAACAACGGCAGACCAAATGGGTCCAGTCATTCCACCATTCCATCCCATTGTGTCGGGTCTCAACCATGTGTAGAAGGGAGGTAATTGACTCGTTCGCTAATTTGCCGCTGGAGTAATCCACCTTTGTCTCTCTGGAGTGGAATTGCAGGGATGATGCGGAAAGGAGACGGCATATGGCGTGTGGGTCCTGTCAGGCATTAGAGAGAGCTGAAGGGAGAAGAGGGGGGGGGGGGGGGGGGTATTAATGATGGTCTTTTGACCACCCAAGGAACCAGCAGAGAGGGGCGGTCGCCTGATTACCCCGTCATGGCTGCCCGCCACATAAGGAGGATTCCGCTGCCCTGGGTTAATTTTAGGTGAACCCACGTCACCCCGATCTGCGTCATGCAGATGGTTCGCTTATGTCACCATGATGACTAACGTCTCGTGGAATGGAACGAATTGGGAACTGGTGATGATGATGATGATGATGATGATGACGATGATGATGATGATGATGATGATGATGATGATGATGATGATGCTGATGATGATAGTGTGCTGATGATCATCTTTTAGATTGACAGTAACAACAATGTTGGATGTGACCAGAAAGAAAAACGAAAAAGCAAAAAAAAAAAAAGGACAGGGAGAGCGATATATTGCTGCTTATAGCCCAAACGGCCGCAAAGGGCCATATCAGGGCTGTCACCGCGTTGAAGTCAGCTCTCAAGTCATTATTTAACCACCACCACTCCCCCCCAAACACACACACACACACACACACACACACACACACACACACACACACACACACACACACACACACACACACACACACACACATACACACACACTCATGAAAACGCACCTTGTAAAAGCTCACTGGAAGCTACGTTAAAATCTCCTTTTGTTAAATTTGGGCTCAGATGAAAAAATGTTAAAAAAAGCAAAAAAGAAGAAATGAAATTGTGGTCGACATTAAGACAACTATAGTAACGGTACCCATTCCATAAACATGTGAAGTAAGAATTACAAAGGGAGAGAGACAAAGGAAGAATGGGGGTGAGAAATGTGCAAAGGAATGTAAAGGAAGAGTAGAGAGAGAGAGAGAGAGAGAGAGAGAGAGAGAGAGAGAGAGAGAGAGAGAGAGAGAGATTACATTTGAAGAGAGAGAGAGAGACAGATTACATTTGAAATGAGAGAAAGATTACATTTGAGGGGGGGGAAGGGGGGGGGGAGAGAGACAGGAAGAGAGAGAAAGGAGAGAGACAGGAAGAGAGAGAAAGGCACAGAGAGAGAGAAAAGAGAGAGAGAGAGAGAGAGAGAGAGAGAGAGAGAGAGAGAGAGAGAGAGAGAGAGAGAGATATGAAGGAGGGAGTGACGGGGAGGGGGGGGGGGGGGATGTCATCGTCCAAACAGAAAGTCAGCGTCAATAGACTCCAATTTCACAAGGCACTATGTAGAACCTGTCGTCTGATAAAGGGTGTCGGCGCAATGGTTTACATGGACCTTGATACTACTGTCTGTCGCTTGGTAAAGGCTGCCGCTGGACTGACTTCTTAGCTGTCTGCTTCCATATTACCCTCTCCCTCATTTTATTTGTTGTTGTTGGTGGTTGTGGTGATGGTGTGTTGGTTCTTGTTCTTCTTCTTTCTCTTCTTTCTTCTTCTTCTTTCTTCTTCTTTTCTTTCTCTCCTCCTCCTCCTCTTCATTCCCCTTTCCTCCTCCTCCTCCTCCTTCATTTTCCTGCTCCTCCTCCTCCTCCTCCTCCTTTTCTTCTTTGTCTGCTCCTCCTCCTCTTCCTCTTTCTTTCTTCTACTCCTCCGTCTCCTCCTCCTCTTCCTCCTTCTCCTCGTTTCCATTATTGTCTGCTCCATTCTCGTTATTTAGAATATTTTTGTCGTGGCTTCTTCTTGTGTTCTTGTCTTGCTGCTGCTGCTGCTGCTCCTCCTCCTACTCCTCCTCCTTCTCCTCCTGACTACTCCTCCTCCTCCCCTTCTCCTCCTCCTCCTCCTCCTCTTCTTCTTCTTCTCTCTTCTTCTTCTTCTTTCTTCTCTATTGCCATCTGCTTTTATTTCTCTTCATTATTATTTTTTTGTTCTTTTTCCTTCTTCCATACGAATGTGCTGGCACACACGCAAGTGTGCGCATGCTGTCACACACACACACACACACACACACACACACACACACACACACACACACACACACACACACGCACGCACGCACGCACGCACGCACGCACGCACGCACGCACGCACGCACGCACGCACGCACGCACACACACTCTCTCTCTCTCTCTCTCTCTCTCTCACTCACACACACTCACTCACGCGCACGTGCTTGAATGCGCGCAGGGACACGTACTCATCCATCACTGTGATATACTACCTGCTCCCACCAACATCAGTAACAACAACAACAACACAATAACGTCAACAACAAACAACAACAACAACACAAACAACAACAACAACAAGCAGGGAAAAAAACTGAAGACCTGGATTAGAATGAAAATGAGGCACGAGGAAAAGACAGCACAAAATTAATTTTAACCGGAGACGAGGATGAGAAGGAAGGGAGAGGGGGGAGGGGGGGGGGGGGGAGGGGACACGAGAAAGAGGAGGTGAGGAGGAAAAGAAGTAAAAGAAAAAAATAAAAGAAGAACAAGAGGAGAAAGAGGAGGAGGAGGAGGAGGAGGAGAAGGAGCAGAAGGACGGGGGTGGAGGGGGGAAGTGGTGAAGGAAAGGATGAGGAGGCCAAGTATTGGATTAACAAGAAGAAAGAAGCAGCATTAGAGAATAAAGAATCTGAGGAGAGAGAGAGAGAGAGAGAGAGAGATGAGAGAGAGAGAGAGGGGGGGGGGGGGCATCAGACTTCAGATTTTTATTCAGTAAGGCCATTGGCCCAATTAAAGGGGTATGAGCATAATCATTCACATTAAAAGTAAAGTAAAATCATTTAGAGAGAGAGAGAGAGAGAGAGAGAGAGAGAGAGAGAGAGAGAGAGAGAGAGAGAGAGACGATATTCTTGATCCTCTTCTCCCTTTCTGAGCTTCTTTTCTCCACCTTCTTTTTCTTGCTACTCTTCGTCTATTCCTTTTTTTTTTTTTTTAAAGATAAAAGAGAGACACTCTTCTTTCTGTCTTTCTCTCTTTCCTTCTTCTTTCTTCTTCTTCTTCTTTGTCATCATCATCATCATCATCATCATCATCATCATCTCTCTCTCTCTCTCTCTCTCTCTCTCTCTCTCTCTCTCTCTCGTCTCCTCGCTATAATGGATGTTTTGTAACCACCTACCATGACAGGGCCTAAGGATT
>JADBJO010000756.1:370000-377500 GCA_016801955.1 Conus betulinus | reverse complement strand
GAGACGACGCACGCTGTGTGCGAAAAGACTGTTTGACAGAACCACCAACGACAAAAATCAGGAAACGCTGGCCGCTGAACTTTCTGAATATCAGAACAAACTTATTTCATATCTAGAAGATATGAAAATAGCGGTTAAAAATGAAATTAAGCATTACATCAGTCAAAAAATAGAAACTCTGATAGAATCAATGGGTCATTTTCAGAAACGCTTCAACAGCTTAGAAAGCCAGTTAAATACTATCTGTAAGGAGAATCATTCATTGAAGACACAATTAGGAACCCTCCAATCTCAGATAAAAAAACTCAGATGGAAAAGGCTCGCACTACCACCACTTCCACACAGTATGAAACAGCAGACATCCTGCTAGCGGAAAGAACACCTCTTTCCTGACATCCGCGATCCTTCAACTCTAAGTGATGAGGAAACACCCACGTGACATTGCACATAGTCCTGAAATGTCTACAAACAATACATCTTCCTCCAGGACATCCTTGAAGCAAAATAGCCCTGTGACACACCAAACTCCATCAACACCTGTCTCTATTCACAATTCCTTTCAGGTCTTAGGAGAGGACAGTGCTGACACTGTTGAACAGAAATGTGACCAAAACGATTCTAGTATACACGAGGGTTTAAAACAGGTACTGATCAAAAAACCTTCATCTTCAATCAGTCACTGAGGACAAGTCCCCAGCTCAAATTTTAAATGAAATAAAAGATTTCTGGGTATTTTTCTTCGGTCCTCATAGGTGATTCTGTCCTGAGGTATATCGATCCAAGACGTCTTGGCAGTGAGAGAAGACAGGGTGTTCAAACTGTGTGTTCCCGGATGACAATGAAGGATCTGATGCTGTGGCTGGGCGCAATACCAGACAAATTCAGCCACATCCAGCATGTGATTGTCCATGTAGGGGTCAACGATTGCCCCGCTGGCCCTGTGCCCATGACACAGTGGACAGAACTTATCAATCTCTGCAAGATCTCCTTCCTTCAGCTGCCATCACCTTCAGCTCCATCGTCCCGGCACGAGGACGTCACCCTTTTAATAACTCGATCTTTCCCTCCAACAGAACCTTGCGTACAGCCTGCATTGCTGCTGAAATCAACCTGATCGACAATCATGATACGTTTATTACTAAGAATGGTGCCCCAAGACTCGCATATTACAAAGATCCTGTTCACCCCAGTCTTAAAGGTGCTGCAAAACTAGACACCAATTTTATGCAGTTTTTTGCCACGTTTCTCTCTCGTCAGACCAACAGCCGACATAGTGAAGGTGGCTTTTCGTCACAGCGACAGCCCGAAAGTGATGGGCAAATGGAGCAGCGGCCAGATGCTTTTGATAGCACCCACCACGGTGGCAGGGTAAACTCACGTCCTGAGTTTTGGTCAGTGTTCAGGACGTGGTGGCTATGCGGCTGGCGCCCCCTCCATCTCTTCCATGATCCACTACACCAATGCTGCGCCGTCCCAGAAACAGGAAGGATGGACCGACCCAGACTACACCAGGCTCAACCTGAGGACGCTGTTCCCGTTCGACGCGTTCCGCAGCAGCATCGCTACGACGCCGTCGAGGTCTTTCAGCCTCCCATCAATACAGAGCCTGGTCCCTCACAGCCGCGTTACAACACCACTGAGGCCTATCAGCCCCCTTCAACACAGAGCCTGGTCCCTCACAGCAGCGTTACAACACACTGAGGCCTATCAGCCTCCCATCAATACAGAGCATGGTCCCTCACAGCAGCGTTAGGACAGCCACTGAGGCCTATCAGCCTCCCTTCAACAGGGGGCCTGTTCTTTCACAGCAGCTGTATGGCGACGTGGGCGAGGCCTTCCAGCGTTCGATCTCCAGACAGCCTCAGGACAACAGGGACTGTTCCAGTACATGAAGCCAGTCGTGCTACCTACCCCCCATTCCCCAACCAGTCCCAGGCCTCACTCCAAGGACCCTGGTGTCCCTCCGTTTCATACCCACCTCCCACTTCTCACAATCCCCTTCTAGCCACAGAGGGCTCCTGGAAGACTGTCCCACCAAGCTGCCAGCGAAGCTTCCAGAACCCAGTGGCAGCTTGTGCCTCCCCCTACCGCCTGGTGTGTTGGAGATACGTCCCAGCAGACTGGGGAGTACGCCCTCCAACTGCTGAACACATGGCGTCACAGCTCCTGAACCAGTCCAGACTTCAGTAGTTTCCACATACACCACCCTGATTATATGACTGTCTAAATTAGAATGGATGGAAACTGTTGTTCGCGGTGTAGTTGTGTGTGTGTGTGTGTGTGTGTGTGTGTGGGGGGGGGGGGGGGGGGGGAGGGGGTGCATGCATGGGTACACTCGCTTATGCGCACATGCGTGCACGTGTGTTTTTGTATGTATTGAGAAAAAGTAAGGGGCGGGGGTTGAACGAGCGGGGGTGGGGTGGAGCGGGAACGGGAAGGGGGAGGGCGAGAGAATGAAGGAGGAAGAATGGTGTACTATCAAATATTCAATGTAAAAGAGAATTGTAGTTACCATGTGAAATTTGTCAACGAATCGGATACTCCTTGTTTCCTTTGTCTGATTTGGTATTAACAAAAATAATTCAAATGTCACTGGTGTAAAAAACATGTTCATCGATATGTTAAACAGTTAAGTATTTTCATGTATGTTACGAGAGAGAGAGAGAGAGAGAGAGAGGAGAGAGAGAGAGAGAGAGAGAGAGAGAGAGAGAGAGAGAGGAGAGAGAGAGAGAGAGAGAGAGAGAGGAAGAGAGAGAGAGAGAGAGAGAGAGAGATTTTAGCATGTGTGAAGGTATGTGAGTGCGTATGTGTAAGCGCGGATATGCACGTATTAGCGCTCGCAGTGACGCGCGCGGCCACGTGCGCGAGGATGTGTTTTGTTGATACCGGACCCTGGTAATCGGAATGGACCAGTGGACTCCATTCTGTTTTTTGGTTCACGGCGTTGTGTTTCGTCCCCAGATTGCTGATATTGCCATTTCTTGCTGAGTTTTGCTGCATATTGTTGTAGCTATAAAAGTATCCTTCTTGACTTGTTTAAGGCAGCTGATTTATTTTCTGCCTTTTTGTTGTTTGTTGTTGTTGTTGTTGTTGTTGTTGTTGTCGTTGCTTTAAATTCATCATCTACAAACAGGTGTTCCTGCTGTTTGACTATTATTCTATCGTTTATCTGTAGTGTTGTGTAATCCATAGAGTTTATTTGTAAATCAGTTTCATCTAAAATGAATGAATGGTTGTCTAAATTCGGCTTGAAAAATTGGCTGTTTAAAACGTGTGTCATCTTTTTTAACAAAATTTCTGATGTTCCCAACATTTTATCCAATTCCAATATCTGTTTCCATTGTTTTTGTTTTTCAGAATCTCGACTTTCCAATATAGTACCTGATAATTTAGTTTCAATCCAAGGTTATAACACTATAAGAAGAGATCCAAAGACAAAAACTTGAAACAGGTTTAGTGACCTATATTCACAACTCGATTAATTATAAACAGATCAACAGTTTGGATAAATAAAACATAGAATGATTATGGATAGAAATCTGTGTGAAGGGTGCTAAACCGATTTTGTTAGGCTGCTTATATAGAAATCCTAACGAACGTATCGAATGGTTCAACCGTTTTCGAACATATGATGGAAGATATCTCAATGTGTTCGTCTGAGATTATAATTTTTAGGAGATTTAACATTGATCTACTTAAACACATGATAACGGAAACGGGTTTATGAATTACAGAATTTGACAGCTAATTAACACGCCGACAAGAAAAAATCTATCCTCCGAAACACTAATTGACCACATATACACAACAAACCCATTCAATGTTATAGAAGCATCTATGCCTGTACACGGTCTCAGTGATCACTTTCCAATTTGTCTAACATGGTCCAAAAAGGAGGTTAACATTCCCAGTAATGTTCACAAATATATATATCTTTTCGAAGCTATAGAAATTTCGATACTAACAATTTCTTGTCCGATTTGTGTAACGCAAATTTTTTCTGAGGTGTATCGGTACAATGACCCTGATGGAGCACTGGCTGCTTGGTATGACATATTTATCTCTGTCTTTAACAAACACGTGCCATCGGTAACTAAACGTGTCAAACCAAGGGGTAAGCCACCGTGGTATAATGAAAAAAAATCGATAAGGCCATTAATTTACGATATA
Source organism: Conus betulinus (assembly GCA_016801955.1). Lineage (NCBI taxonomy): Eukaryota > Metazoa > Mollusca > Gastropoda > Neogastropoda > Conidae > Conus > Conus betulinus. The sequence goes on along the minus strand of JADBJO010000756.1, from coordinate 373,330 downwards.
TTCTGTTGCAAAACTAATGGTAAAGATGATGAAATAAGGTAACCGTATGAAAAGAGCCACAAAAAAGAAATATTTCAGTGACCTTATTTCCCGTAAAGGAGATTTAAAATCGATCTGGAAAGCTGTTAATGAGCTCTCTCCGGTAAAACCTTGTCATCTAGTGCTCCTTCTGAGAGAAACATTGTCTGCTGAACTCTTAAATGATCATATCACAACTGTTTGCAGAAAAGACGATCAAAGCTGGCTGTTCAAAAGACAATGGCCTACTTGAGCTAAAAGCGTACTGTGTATCAAAAAACATAAAAATCTGATCTTCAAATCGAGTTTATTGGTGTAAATGATGTCTATAAGGAATTGTGTTCATTAATCAGTCCAGTTCTCAAGGTTTAGATGATAAAGATGGTAAAATTTTTGAAAATTGCTGCTCCGATTACATCAGAGCATCTTACATATATTTAGAATCTTTCCATTGATAAAGGTTGTTATCCACAATCCTTCAAAGATGCTAAAGTTTTACCCTTTTAAAAATCTGCTGATCCCATTGATCCTTCTAACTACAGACCTATCTCTATCCTATCTATTCTATCTAAACCCGCGAAAAACACACATCAAATGTAACATGCACAAACATTTCATGAAATACAATTTATTACATTCTAATCAAAGCGGATTTAGAGAAAATCATTCTTATCACACCTTGGACACTAATTTAATTGAGCAATGGCATATAAACATAAACAATGATCTCTTCACAGGAACAATTTTTGTCGACTTCGCTAAAGCATTTGACACTATAATCACAATCTACTGTTAAGAAAACTAACATTGTATGGTTTATCCGCTGAAGCTCTTAAACTCATTTCCTCATTTCTCAACTGTAGGCGACAAGTAGTCTTTAAAAAATTCTGTTACTTCCCCTCTTATGCCAGTAAATTATGGCGTTCCCCAAGGGTCAGTCCTGGGGCCTATCTTATTCTCAGTTTATATAAATGATCTTTCTTTACATATATCTTCTTCCTGTGATCTTCTTCCTGTGAGCTTTTTGCTGATGACTTACTCTCCATAATAAAGACAAAGATGTTGACTCAGTATGTATCAAATTTACAGAATGATCTCAATAAACTTGTAAAGTGGACTAAATTTGAACCAGATGGCCTCCATCCTCAAAAGTCTAAATTTATGATGACTACAACCAGACAAAAAACGTCAAAATATGAAAGCTGATCTGTTTAAAATACGTATACAAAATAAAGTCCTAGAAGAAGTTAAATCATATATATTATTAGGCCTTACAGTTGATAACAATCTTTCATGGTCTAATCATATTTCTGATTTGTCTGAAAGGTTATCTAAAAAAATTATTCTTGTTGAACTGAATCAAGAATTTCCTTGATCAACATACTAGAAAGTTATATTTCTATGCATATGTACAACCAGACATTAACTAAGCCTCTACATGCTGGGATTTAGCCAGCAAAAATTGCTAAAAAAAAAAAAAAAAAAAAAACTAGAAAGCATGTACAGACGCGCTATTAAGCTGCTACTCTTGAAATCTTCTCTACAAGCTAGTGATTATAAAGATCTTAACATTCTCCCATTCGATCAAAAATGCTGCTTTTATAGAGCTGTCTTTATGTATAAAAATCATTAGTAATCGCCACCGTATCTTCATGACAAATTTCCATTAATTAAAATTCGCGGCAAAAATATCCTTTGTACCCCTCGACCACGAACTGATCTTTTCAAGTCATCCTTTATTTAGTCTGGGAGTAAATTGTGGAATGAAATCCCTACACATTTAAAACAGAAAAAAAGTAGTTTAACGCCGTTTTTAAAAAAAGCATATTTCAAATACCTCACAAATCATTTGTAAATTATGTTTCACTTAACTATATATTCTCCCAAGTTTGATGTTCCTTTTGACACAAACAAGTTGTAGCAGCCCTGTGTTGGCCTTTTGTGGTCGGCTGGGCTATTAGCCATATGACATGATTGACTTATAAAATGTTTACGTCTGCCTATGTGATGTTTACGTGTGTCCAATTGTGTGTGTGTGTGTGTGTGTGTGTGTGTGTGTGTGTGTGTGTGTGTGTGTGTGCAGTACAGTACGTTTATATGAGATTGTTTACTTTTTTTTAATTTTTGTTTTTCTTACTGCTGTGTTTCATTTTGTCAATCGATGTAATTGTTCCTTTTTGTTTATTGTTATTTTGAGGACATAGTGTAAAAAAGCTTCCAGTTTATCTATTCACCCTCATTAAAGATTTCAAGTTTCGAATGTCTGTGGCTCTGTCTCTGTCTGTCTGTCTGTCTTTCGGTCTGTCTGTCTGTCTGTCTGTCTGTCTCTCTCTCTCTCTTCTTTGCGAAAGTGTGCAAGTGTTTGAGTAGGTGTTTGGGGGGGGGGGGGGGGGGGGGGGGGGGGGGGGGTTGTTAAAGTGGAAGTGTATTACGTTTCTTAGTTATTTCCATTTCTGTATTTTCAAACTTTTTGTGTGTCCAACCTCTTGTTTGTTTGTTATTTTATTTTTATTTATTTATTTTTTTTTTTTTTCGTTTGTTAATTTTTCATTTTGACAATTTTTTTGTTGCCCTCTTGAGCGAGGGCTGAATGTAAAAAAAAAAAGCATGAACTGCTTATCTATTACCCTCGATAATAAAGAATTTGTCTTGTCTTGTCTTGTCTTGTCTCTCTCTCTCTCTCTCTCTCTCTCTCTCTCTCTCTCTCTCTCTCTCTCTCTCTCTCTCTCTCTCTCTGTCGATGTCTATCTGTGTGTCTGTGTGCATACATACGTCACTCCGCACTCGTTTTCTTTTTCTGTCTGTGAGACGTCTGTGTTGTTTGTTCTCTCTGTTTCGCAATTCTTAATGCCCCCGGAGTTGATACATGTTGCTTAATCCGCTTATGTGGTGTCTTCATCTCTGCGCTTATTTTGGTCTCCCCAGACTCTATCATTATTTGTTTTGTGAGGCTCTGTGTTCCTCCCTCCCTCCCTCCCGCCCTCCCTTCTCCCTTCCTCTCTCTCTCTCTCTGATTCTCTGTCTGTCTGTCTGTCTGTCTGTCTGTCTGTCTGTCTCTGTCTGTCTTTCAATCACTTTATCCATGATTAGATTCCTCACTCCTTTCTTTCTGATGGTATTATCTGGATCTCCATTTGGTGTGTTTTTGTTCGTCCGGATGCCCTCAGAGCTGTCTTTTAGCTTTAATGTCGATGCTTCAGGTCTGGTTTTCTCTTTTCTTTTTCTTGTTTTAAACAAAAAATACAGTTTCCATTTGTTTTGATAGTTTGTTTGTTTGATGAGTGGCACGTTGTCGTCGTTGTTTTTGCTGTT
>JADBJO010000756.1:357500-360000 GCA_016801955.1 Conus betulinus | reverse complement strand
TCTGAAACCGTTGAATCACAAATCGAAGTGGGTAAAAATGATTTCAAATGCTGACAGTGTAGAATAACATGGACAGGTGTTATTTCCTCACCGCAGACTCACTTAACATGACTGTTGAATTTGCATCTGAGAGCATTCAGTCTGAATCTGTAGACCAGGGATGACAGTGTTCGGTTTTCACACATGAGCTCACCATTGCAGGAATGTATATGTTTGACTTTGAAAATATTCCTCTTTTCAGTGAAATTTACAAAAGAACCTCCTAATAGTTCCTTCACATGATTCCAACAAGTTTTCGTTATTAAGGAATAACTTTCAGATAAAGATAAAGGATTTTAACATGCACAGAATTTTTAATGTTCATTGCACCCTTTTTAGCTGTTCTGTCCGCCCATTCATTACCAAAAAATATTACAATGTGATGGAACCCAAGAGAATGAGATACTAGTTCCGCGCAGTGACAAATAATGGATTGTATGACTAATTTCTGCAATAATATCACCTCTTACTTTTAGATTATAAGATTTAGCGCGTCTAAAACAGATTTAGAATCAACCAAAAATAATACCTGAACTAGACTAAAAGGAAGATCAAGCAGAAAATTCAAACCCATCAAAATAGCAATAAGTTCTGCTGTAAATATTGAAAAATGTTTTCCCAAGATGGTAAGCCTTTTCTGCTTTTAAAGCTGGGATTACAAATGCAGCTCCAACCATGTCATTATCTAGCTTAGAGCCATCAGTGTAAATTTTTAAATGGTCCGGGTAGTGCTAAAAAATATGAGCTTTTACAGAAGCAGATAAAGTGGGACCCATCATTTTTCTTTATATTTGTATAATTAGTATCGAAAAAGGCTGATAGTAGTTCCCATTTAGGGACTGCAGTGAACAGTACACGAGATGATATATCTTTCTTATTGATTCCTGACTCTTGAAAAAATGTCATAAGTGAAAGTGCCTATTGTTTCTAAAGAGGCAACCGACTTTGCTCTTTTGGGAAAATCCGTGTCTGATTTTACGCACACTTCATCATAATTGAATTTGGAACTGATGTACTCCTTAGGACATATTTAGATGATGCAAGTTTCATATTTTCTTCAAAAGGTAATATACCAATTTCAGCATATGTTTTAATGAAGATGTATATACTGGAACTCCAATGGCAAGTTTATAGGCTTTACTGTCTATACTTTGCATTTTTTTTAAAAGGTATTTTTGGGGCAGAGAAGAATACCTCTTGGGCATATGTTAACTTTGAACGAATAAGTGCTGTTACTAGATGTATAAGAGTGGAAATGTCTTGTCCCCACTGTTGTTTGCTGACAATTTTTAGGAAGTTCAGACTCTTTTTAGCTTTCATCATACGTATTCTAAATGCTCTTTCCATGACAATTTTGATGTAAGGATTACTCCTAAAAATTTAACAGACTGTGCATAATTGATAACTGACCCTTCTAGATTGAAAGAAGGCAACTCTCTTCGATCGTAACCAGAGTCAAAAAAGCATCATATGTGATTTCTCTGGAGACAAAGTTAAACCATTTTGAATCATAAAACCATTTATATTATCAAGTTCTCTTTGATACAATTTTTTAGTGTAATTTAGCGATCTCATTGGAGTGCGTTTTTTCATAGTCACTTTCATCCATATGCAGATATCATCAGCATATTGAACCAATTCAACATGATTAGACACAGATGATGGTAGGTCATGTGTTAAATATTGAAAAGTATTGGTGCTACTACTGATCCTTGTGGAATTCCCATATGAAGTGGTTTTAATTTTGAGTAAGTGTGTCCTATTTTGGTCTGAATTGATCTATCTGCTAGAAAAAAAAGTCTTGAAATAATTATACATGCAACCTGATAAGCCAATGGATTTTAATTTATAAAGTAGTCCAGAATGCCATACTTGATCATACGCTTTTTTGATATCAAAGAAAGTAGCCAGTACATTTTTCCTTCTAGCAAACTGATGTTTAATTTGGGTTGTTAGTTTGGTAAGGTGATCGATGGTTGATCTGCCCTTACGAAAACCTGCTTGATGTATGGGTATGATATTGTTCTTTTCGCAGTAGTATAGGAGACGATTTAAAATTATTTTTTCCCATCAGTTTCCCAGTATGTGACGTCAGAGCAATAGGCCGATAACTGTTTATGTCAGATTTTGGTTTACCAAGCTTGTGTATGGAACAATAATAGATTGTTTCCATATTAATGGAATATTTCCAGACGACCAACATCTTTGTATGAATTGGTGAAGAAAGTTAACAAAATTAGCAGGTAAATGTTTGATTAATTCATTTGATATTCCGTCTGGGCCTACTGAAGTTCTTTTACTTCCATTGGAAAAAAATAACATCTTCATTTCTTTTAAGGTGATTGGGGCATTGATAAAATGGCTGTTATCTTCTATTGGATCATTGTATATTTCACTGGAAGATTCTTTCTCTCGAAAAAACTCTATCCTTTTCTGACTGTGCATGTGTACATGTGTGTGT
>JADBJO010000756.1:345000-352500 GCA_016801955.1 Conus betulinus | reverse complement strand
CTCTCTCACCTCTCTCTCTCCTCCTTCTCTCCCGGGGCTCCCCTTCTCCTCTCGGCTCTCCTCTCTCCTCCCCGGCATCCCTCGGTCCCCTCTCCACCTCCCCTCTTCTCCCTCGCTCCCTCTCTCGTTCTCTCCAACTCCCCCTCCCTCCTCTCTCCTCTCCTCTCCTCTCCCCCCTCATCATCCTCCGCCGCGCGATACCCTCTCTCGCCCTCCCCTCCCTCCTCCATGTTACCCTTCTCTCCCTCCCCCTCTCCCCCTCTGCTCCCCTTCTCCTCTCTCACCTCTCTCTATCTCTCCTCCTCCTCCTCCTCCCTTCCTCCCTCCTCCCCTCCCTCCTCCTCCTCCTTCCACTCTCTTCCCTCTCTCCTCCCTCCCTCGGCGGGGTTCCTCCCCTCTCCTCTCCTCTCTCCCCGCTCCCCTCCCCCCTCTCTCCTCTTCCTCCTCCCCTCCTCGGTTCCTCTCTCCCCTCTCCTCTCACATCCTCTCTCCTCGTCTCTCATCTCCTCTCTCTCTCTCTCCGCTCCGTTCCCCCCTCCCCACCTATCTTTCCTCTCCCGCTGTCTCTCCTCTTCCTCTTCACTTCCTTCTTCCCCGCTATCCTCTCTATCTTCCTGCCCCCCACCCCAGCTGAAAGCTCCAAACTATCTGACGAGTAATATTTCTGCTGACATCGCACAAAGCACAACATCACCGCTCCTGAAGAAAAGGAGTGTTCTGTTTGCTCCATCTGTCAGCCACAGAAGTACGAGCGTGTTGCCACGAGCTCTGCTACCACTGTCCGTCTGCCACTGATGAAAAATGCATGGTGCGGCGCCCTGGTCATGTCGGGATTAACGCGCCGACAAAAGCGTTTTTCATCGCGCCGGTTCCTGGTCGTTCTGGCACCATTGAAAAATAGCACAGAAGTTTGACCACACTCGTCGTCTGTTGGGGGAACCAACAAGAAAAAAAAAATGATGGCATGCCGTTATTGTCCCCCACACTGTATTAAAGGTTTAGACGAGAATCCGATCTGAAATGGCCAGAATGTCAGTACAAGTGCAAATTAGACAACACACGTGAGGAAAAAAAATATATATATTATAGGTTCAGGAGACTGTGTGAGAATGGTCTGGCCTCTCTGGATTGATGAAGTAAAAGACTGATGGGAATTATGAAGGCGATAAAAATCCGTGTCAGTCTTTTGAGAGGACTGCGAGCTCCATGGCTGAATTCGGTGGTTACAGGTTATCCCAACCTATTTTTTTTACACTGCCCTTCACAGAATGTCGATGAAGACGCCACTTCCAGTCTATAAATACACGGGACCCCCCCCCCCCCCCCCCCTCCCACCACCACCACCACCACCACAACCACCCATTCTCCATATCGCCACCAACACGACTACCACTTCTACTTCTCCCCCTGTCTCTCTGTCGCTTTCTCTGTCTCAGTTTCTCTCTTTGTCTGTCTCTGTTGGTCTCTGTCTGTCTGTCTGTCTGTCTGTGTCTGTCTGTCTCTGTTATATTCAGTTCATCATTTTTCTGTCATACCCAACACAACACAACAACCACACAAACACACACACACACGCACGCACGCACGCACACGCCACGCACGCACGCACGCAACCGCACGCACGCACGCACGCACACGCACGCACGCACGCACGCACGCACGCACGCACGCACAGCACGCACGCACGCACGCACGCACGCCGCACGCACGCACGCACGCACGCACGCACGCAACGCACGCACGCACGCACGCACGCACGCACGCACGCACGCACGCACGCACGCACGCACGCACGCACTCACGCACGCACGCACGCACGCACGCACGCACGCCACATACCCGAACCAGTCTCTACGCTCCTACCCCAGAACCACATTGACCCATGCCATGTACCAGCCAGGTCGTCTCCAAATCCTGTGCTTCCATTGATCCCGGTTGTGTCTGCTAGAGCCACCCACAATGACGTCTGTCTTGAAGCACCGAACACATCATGAACAGGTTGACGAGAAAGCCACTTTCACACGTAAAGATCAGGAAGAAAACAGTTTCTTCTTAATGAAGAGAATGCTCTGTTTACCATCAAGAGCCTCAGACACATTCGATTCGTAATTAGAAGTCTCTTTTGTCCGTCTTTGTAGGCCTATACCTTATTTCTGCTGATACGGCCCATCCCGTGAGCAAAGCACGTGCACACCGTTTCTTGAAAGCCATGTCAGGATCGACTCAACGAAAGAAAATAAGTAACTGGATTCCTTCCATTCTCCCTCATCTCTCCCCCTCTCCCCTTCTTCTCTCTCTCTCTCTCTTCTCTCTCTCTCTCTCTCTCTCTCTCTCTCCCCTCCTCTCTCCCTCTCTCTCTCTCTCTCTCTCTCTCTTTTTTTTTTTTTTTAACAGTTCAAACAGAATGTTCGCTCTTCGTAAAGAACGAAAGTGGCCCTTGAAACTTTTTGGGGTTGTGGAGAGGAACTTCAGTTCTCCGTCAGCGTTCAGTCATGAATGAACTGTCCATCAATGGAGTGTCAGGGAACAACGAAGAAGAAGAAACTGGTAAAAAAAAGGGAGTGGGGAAAGAGGGATGGGAAGAGGAAGAAGAAGATGGAGAGGAGTGGGAAGAAATGGAGCGATCAGGAGAGAAAAAAAAGAAAAAAAAGAAATGCAGCGATCAGGAGAGAGAAAAAAAAAGGGTCATTTCCCAGCTTCTAAAAAACAGCGAAGGTTGAAACCACGAGAAAACAGTAGTGTAGTGACCCCATTGTTTGTTACAGTAGTTTTTCACGAGTCCCTGACCCTCCTGACCTCCCTTCACCTTCATTCCTGAGCTCTAGATTGACAAACCCCCCCCCCCCCCTCCCCTCAAGGTAAATCCCCCCCCCCCCCCCCCCCCCCCCCACCCCCTTCGAACTTTCAGTTTTGGACATGATAATTCTCTTTCGTTTCTCCTGATCAGCGTTTTTTTTCAACACCAAACAGCCACCATGAACCCACCTGATCTGGCTCTGTGAAGTAGCAGGTCATCTCAAACTGCACCGTCTTCGTCTGACCTCGATAGAAGGTGACCCAGCCAGACTTGACAGTGTTCCAGGATGATTTTGCGACACGTGCAGCAACACAAAGAAAGAACAAAGAAAAAAAAAAAAAAAAAAACGACCACCCACATGAGAGAAATGATTATGAAAGACCGGTGAGTCACCAACGGCTGTGTCGAAGTGGTTTAGCGTCGCTGACTCCTGGCTGGGACGTCGTGGGTTTGATTCCCGTCAGAGCCATGTATCTGTGGGATCTGTTCTGCCCCATCCGGCTCCGACCCAGAGCTGAGTTTTGCTACAGGTTCAGTTAGGAAGACTGGGACAGTCGAGTTTTCATCAATATGACAGATCCGTCTCAGAGAGTGTTGCTCCAATTTCATAATCAAGACTGCAGGTGTCTGTATCTCACGGGCCTGGTTGACGCTGAGATATATTACGAAAGCAAGCGCAGAGTACAGCCCTGTCATGCAGTCTCAGACCAGAATGGAAATCCATAGCGTCATTTTTTCCCCCTCATCCACATCGATCAGCATAACAAAACGTCTGAATTTCTGTGGCCCCTTAATGTCCTACTCTCATAGTGACCTCAGTGTTGATTGCTTCTCCACGTCCATGGCCTTACGGCAAATTCATTGCAAATGTCGTTTGATGGACCTGGTGGCGCCCTCCTGAGGGAGAGCTCTGCGACTAACTAATTAATCGTCGTCAGTAGGTGGTTTAGTAGGTGGTGTCCTGCGTATTTTTGGATCAGAGCAGCGCGCCACTGAACACCCGCCGAAGTGACTCGGCAGCAATGCAGTGTCTCCTCTGGTGGGTTGCCTCCTAACGGCTGGACATTGACTGCTCCCTGAGGATTGCTGGTGCTGGGGCTATCGAGGGCCAGGCCGCACTGTGGCTGTGGACGTGGGGGGGGGGGGGGGGGGGGGGGACGGGGGAAGGGGGGGGGGGGAGCGGAATGAGAAGCCTGGTGCAATGCCACTGAGGTGGCACAGAAGATGGGACAGGAAAACAAACGAGCAAACAGGCGATTCATTGAAGTGATATGAATATCTAAACATTATCCTAATATCTAAGCATTATCGTAATATCTAAGCATCATCGGACTTTTTGATGAGCATAGAGAGGTACCGCAGATTTCAGGGTTAACTTTTTATACAGCTCAACATTTAAAAAAAAAAATCGGCATGAAAAAAATAGGGGGATGCCTGAAGCTTAGCATTGCCAAAACAGTTATGGAGCAACTTCTTTGTGGATGGCCTACATGTGGGACTGGAAAATCCTATCCCAAATACCCACTGGCTAGATGACGTCGTTATCTAGAGCGTACCGGGAGATGACACTAACCAGGCCGTACACCATTGGGAAAGGATGTCTTTTTGACCTAGTACAGTCGAAGACAATATGTTCAATATTGCCTTCGAGGAATAAGCAGATATCAATGGGAAAAACTGATTGGTCATAGATAGCTTGTTTCACTTTCTCATACTAATTCTCTCTCTCCTAAGTACATACTAATTCTCTCTCTCTCTCTCTCTCTCTCTCTCTCTCTCTCTGTGTGTGTGTGCGTGTGTGTGTGTGTGTGTGTGTGTGTGTGTGTGTGTGTGGGGGTGGGTGTGTGCGTTCATATGTGTGTGTGTATGTGAGAGAGCGAGAGGGAAGAGATAGTATGTCCAAACTCTCTCTCTCTCTCTTTAATAAAAATACACAAGCTACAAGCCTCATCTTTGTTCTGTGGGCTCTCAGGCTCTGTGCATTCCAAGTTTCTCTCCCTCTCCACCTTCTCCCCAGCCTGCTGTACACGAGGCGCTTTGTTCCTCACGCACCTGCACTAGGGAGTTCAATTAAGCCAGAGTTAATTGAACGGCGGCGACCTCCCCACTCAAGCCGTTATCAGAGCGGACGCACCTGCTTTTCAGTTCGCCTGTCTCTCCCGGCTGCTCCCCCCCCCCCCCCCCCACTCCCACTCCCTCCCCTCCCTCCCTCCCCCGTCTCCAAGAAGCCCACTCCTCACTTACCCCACCCCCTCCACCTGTACCGCTCCACCCCCTTCTCCCACCCTAATTTCTCCCGGTCCTTGGCAAATCGATGGGCAAGCTGGCTGTATGTAAGTCCACCATCAGGGGGCATTGTCTTAATGACACAAGGGAGTCTTCAGGAACGGGTGGGAACGGCGTGTGGCCACTAATACTGCAGGAGGAGGAGGAGAGATGGACAGATGAGAGAGAACTTTCGCTGGGTTGGAGAAAAGGGTGGGGTGGGGATGGGGCTGGATAGGTTGGGTGGTTGGTTGGGAGGTGGGAAAACCCTTTTTTTTTTTTTTTTCATTCTCTCCGAAGTATCTATTACGACCTCAAGGAGACGTGGGACAGAGGGGAAGGAGACGGGGTGACGGGGAGTGGGGGAGAGGCTGCAAAAGATTCTAAGATTCTATCCCTCCGCCATCCCCTCCCCCAACCCCAGTTATTTTTTTTTTTTTTTTCTTTTCTCTGGTTTGTGCATACGCGCATTTGTGTTCATTAGAAAACTGTCTAAAATGTTTTTGCTTTAGTTGTTTCAATCTTCTGATTTGCGTGTACTCTGCGCGCGCGTGTGCGTGTGTGTGTGTGTGTGTGTGTGTGTGCGCGCGCGCGCGAGCGCACGTGCCTGTATGTGTGCCCGCGCGCCCTTCTGTTTACGTCTCTCCACCAGATTCGATATTTGACGAAAAAGGGAAAAGTGGGAACGGCAGGGGTGTGGGAGAGGAAAGCGGTGAAGAGTTAGGGGGAGGAGGGAGGGGAAGACGATGGTGATACGGTGAGGGAGATCAGATCAGGAGTGAAATACACGCAGGATGTGTTCGCTCGCTCAAGAAGTGACATTAGTGTGTTTACTTCTGTTCCATGAGTCCTGATCTACCGATGTTGTTGAAAACTAACTTCACATGGATTTGTGGAAAGCTGCGACTTAAAATAAAAAGAATATCTGAAAATGCTCAGAGGTCATAGAGCAAATGTCAAATACATCTGTAAGAGTTACTTTAATTGCACATTTTGACAATGAAACTAAAAAAAAAAAAAAAAAAATCATTTGCATGCGTTGATGACTTCAGTATGCTTTACACAACGTGTGCTGAGCGAACTGGGGAAAAAAAACTTCTTTACAGGCGTTTACATGACAGAGTGTGATCAGGAGTTATATGCCGTACTCAGTAAAAAAAAAAAAAAAAAAAAAAAAAAAGAGGAAGTGTGTATTCACACACACACACACACACACACACACACACACACACACACACACACAGAGTTCGTGCATACAAACACTACTGATGTCCCCTTCCCTCCGCCCACAGCATGAACACGCACACACAACAGTACATGTACAGAAATCTGATATGCTGACAGCGTCACACAAACATGTACTGTTTGTGTACAGATATCTGATATCCTGACAGCGTCAATTGTCATGGCTGGCGTGCTTTGTATCTGATCCATCTGCATCTGCTGTGTGTATAGGTTCTCTACACTTTTGATCGCATTCCGCGCTATGAAGAAGACAGAAAGACATCTGTATCTGCTGCGTGTATAGACTCTCACAATAGTTTATATCAATATTTCACCCGGAGAAGAAGACGGGCATTTTGTATCTACTGTATGCATAGCCATTCCTACATTTTATCATGGTCCACACGTAGATTAAAAAACACAAATACGTCTGTACCTTCTGTGGTGAAGGCTCTGCCTACACTTTATCACGGTCCACACAGGGTAGAAGGCAAAAACAAACAAAAACAAAAACAGAAAAAAAGCTGCATCTACTGTGTGTATAGTCAGTCTCTGCCTTTGATGGCATTCCATACATAGACGAAGACGGTTAAACTACATTGGTAGCCCCTGATTGTCAATTAATAGATACCCCCCCCCCCCCCCCCCCCCTCCACTACACACAATGATTCCACTGCTGACAACCAACAAAGCGTCGGTTTATCAAACAATATCCCGCTACAACGATTTCTGTCATTGCTAGTTTCACTAATAGACTATCCGTTTTAAACAGATGATATCCTCAGTTCAGCTGTTTTCCACGGCTGTTATTCCTTCCCCCCCCCCCCCCCCCCCCCCGTCCATGCTATCCCTCTTCAGTGATTTCTGTCTCTGGTGTTTTAGCGTCCAGATTGTCAGTCATGTTATCCAATTTATTTTTTCTTCAACGATTTCTACCCACTGCTCCCATCATCAAGTATAGAGTTAAAGGTGGTGTATGGGACCGGCATCAGGCAGTATAGAGGTAGTGTGGTGTATGGGACCGGCATCAGGCAGTATAGAGGTAGTGTGCTGTATGGGATCGGCATCAGCAGTATAGAGGGTAGTGTGCTGTATGGGATCGGCATCAGGCAGTATAGAGGTAGTGTGCTGTATGGGATCGGCATCAGGCAGTATAGAGGTAGTGTGCTGTATGGGATCGGCATCAGGCAGTATAGAGGTAGTGTGCTGTATGG
>JADBJO010000756.1:337500-340000 GCA_016801955.1 Conus betulinus | reverse complement strand
TACCTCTCTCTGTCTTTCTTTGTTCCCATTGTCTTTTTCTTTTTTCTTATTTATTTCCTCCTTTCTTCTTTTTTCTTTGTCCTTTTTTTGTTTTTTTTTGTTTTTTGGGTTTTTTTTTTTTTTTTTTTCTTTCTCGTTTCTTTCCTTTACTTCTTACTATATTCTTCTGCTTTTTTCATATTTTTTTCCTCCTCTTCTCTCTTCCCTTTCGTTTGTTTCTTTTCCATCTTTTCCTCGTTTTCATTCTTCTTTCTTCCTTTTTTTTTTCTTTCTTTCTTTCTCTTTCTTTTTTCTTTCTCCTTTCTTTCTTTCTGCTTTTTCTTCCTTTCGCACATTCTTCCTTTCGTTTTCCTTTTTTTTTTTTTTTTTTGTCTTTCTCTCTGTTCTGCTTTCTTTCCTTCTTTCTATCTTTTCCTTTCTCCTCTCTTTAAACTCTTTTTTTTTTTCTTTCTGCTTTCTTCCTTCCCTGTATTCCTCCTTTCTTTTCTACTGTCTCTCTTTTATCTTTTCTTTCCTTCTGTCTATCTTTTCCTTTCTCCTTCTTTATAAGGTCTTTTTTTCTTTCTTTCTTCTTTCTTTCTTCCCTCCCACCCCACCATTCCTCTGTTTCTTTACTCCTTTCTTTTCTCCTCTCTTTCTTTCTTTCTTTTCTGCTTTCTTTCTTTTTCCTCTATTCCCTCTATTTCTTTGCTCCTTTCTCTCTTTTCCTCCTTTCTTTCTGCTCTCTTCCTTCCCTCCATTCCTCCTTTCTTTTCTTTTCTTTTTCTTCCTTTTTCTCTTTTCTCCTCCCTTTCCTTTCCTCCTATTGATCTCTTCGTTTCTCTCCTTTTTTTTTTCTTTCCTCTCCCCCTCGTTTTTAGCACTATGTTACCCGTCACGCTCGTTCGGAGTCTGCATTGATGAACAGAAACTAACCTTCCTCACGTTCCGGAAGCTGATCAATTGACACGTCACTTACAGGCAGGTGATAAGACTTTCCGGTGAGAGACATCCGGGTCGTCATTGTTTGGCCCGGTCGGTACGTGTGGGCCCTGGTTTCGGTTCGGGTTGAAATTGTCTTCTGACATTCAAAACACGCACGGAAATTTCTCGTGACTTCTTGAATGAATCACACGTCCTAGTTTTGACGCTGTCGTCATTGAGAGGACTTTAAGTAGTTTTGCCCCCCCCCCCCCCCCCCCCCCTCTCTCTCTCTCTCTCTCTCTGCTCTCTCTCTCTCTCTCTCTCTCTCTCTCTCTCTCTCTCTCTCTCTGTGTCACTCACTGTCTGTCTGTCTCTGTCTCTCCATTCTATTTCTCTCTCTCTCTCTCTCTCTCTCTCTCTCTCTCTCTCTCTCTCTCTCTCTCTCTCTCTCCCTCTCTCTCTCTCTCACACACACATACACACACACAAGCACACACGCATGCACACACACGTACGTGCACACACACACACACACACACACACACACACACACACACACACACACACACACACACACGCACGCACGCACGCACGCACGCACGCACGCACGCACGCACGCACACACACACACACCACACACACACACACACACACAGAGTAACACACACACACACACACACACACACACACACACACACACACACACACACACACACACACACACACACACACACACACACACACGGCTAAAACGCATTACCACGAAAGAACACAACATGCAGCCCAGTATTGGCACTAAACTCTTGTCATCCTAAAGAAAGGGCTGTCTGTTGCTCTCACCGTCAGCCACAGACGAAGAGCGTGTTGCACGAGCTCTGCTACCACTGTCCGTCCGCCACTGATGAAAAATGCATGGGGCGGCTCTCCGTTCATGTCAGAATGAACGCTGACAGCGTTTTCATCGCTTGGCTTTCATGTTACTCTGGTACCAGAGAACACACAGTTTTTGACGACACACGTCTGGTAGGCTGGGAGGCCGTGGGTTCAAGTTCCATCAAGACCTTTCATTTATGTTTTATTTTTTCTGTTCCGACTGGCTCATACCCACAGTTGGGTTTCCAATGGGCTCAATAAAAAAGACAAGAACGGCGAAGTCATGGGAGTATTGCTCTAATTTCCTGACCCAATCTGCAGGTGTCTGTATCTCTTGGGCCTGGTTGACGCCAGGATATATTATGGAAGTAAGCGAAGGTTGCAGCCGTGTCATGCAATCTGAGACTGGAATGGAACCCCACAGCATGATCTTCATCATCCTCATCCTGATCGATCAGCATTAACAACGAAAAGTCTCTGGTTCTGCAGCCCTTCACACCTTCCTCTCATAGTGACCTCAGGCTCCATTGTTTCAGTCCTCGGCCATTCCTTTGGTCAGTTCGCGTGGAGATCGCTGCTATGGGCAAGGTGATGAGGACTGCCGCTGGACAGACGTGGCGGTGGATGGTGGGGGTGTGATCACTCACGCTGGTTCCACAGCTAAAGCAGTTAGTATCTTCAGTAGGGGTCTTAGAGGGTGGTGTCTATCCTGCACTGTTGATCA
>JADBJO010000756.1:322500-327500 GCA_016801955.1 Conus betulinus | reverse complement strand
ACTGTATCAGTCTCACCTCCATACGATCAGTTTAACGGATAGTATCCCTCTTCAGCAAATTCCACTGTATCAGTCTCACCTCCATGCGATCAGTTTAACGGATAATACCCCCTTTCATTGATTCGCACCGCCGCTATTCTCACTCACAAACTAAAAAAAAACAACTTTGTAATACATTATTTTTTTTCCTGCTGGTTTTTTGTTTGTTTGTTTGTTTGTTTGTTTTGTTTTGTTTTGTTTTTAGCTTTCTGGTTGTCGGTCTTGATGATCTGGTATTTTTCTCCACCATTTCCTCTTAACGCTGGTACCAGCAGCCTGTACCCAGAGTGACATACAAAAGAGGCACAGGATCAGGCCAGATGAAAGCCACTCTCTGATGATCGCCGCATTGATTGGACTTATTGATCTGATCCCCTCCCTCCTCCCCCCCCCCCCCTCCCCCAAACACACACATACACAGCTCGGCGGCATAGGACAGAGGGGGGGGGGGGGGGGGGGGGTATGTTCCGTAATGGGAATGAAACGAAAGGGCCGCCATATTGAGCGGACGCGGTGACCTCTCAAAGGCTCGGGAGGCAGAAACTGGTAGCTAGGTGGTGATGGGGAAATGAATACAAAAAAGGGCCGTTGGTTGCTCTTCCTTATTGAGGAAGAAAAGGAATACTGCATACAAGAAGAAGGAGGAGGAGGAGGAGGAGGAGGAGGAGGAGGAGGAAGAAGAAGAAGAAGAAGAGAAGAAGAAGAAGAAGAAGAAGAAGAGAAAGGAGGAGGAGGAGGAGGAGGAGGAGGAGGAGGAGGAGGAGGAGGAGCAGGTGGAGGAGGAAGAGGAGGAGAAGGAGGGGAGGAGAAGAAGGAAGAAGAAGAAAGAAGAAGAAGAAGAAGAAGAAGAAGAAACAATTAGCAGAAGAAAGAGTCTTTACTTTGGAATTAAGAAAGTGCAACGGAATGATGCGAATCGAAGTAAGATATTGACGAGGCGAAGTGGGGAAAAATACGGAGGAGGAGGGAAGGACAGGAAGAGAAAATAAATAAGATGATCAATTAATTAAAAGGAAGGAGCCAAGAAGAAAAGGAACATCAACAACAACAAGGGGAGAGAGAGAGAGAGGAGAGAGAGAGAGAGAGAGAGAGAGAGAGAGGAGAGGTAGAGAGAGAGAGAGAGAGAGAGAGAGAAGAGAGAAATACGCAGGTAATTTTCTGTCATTCTCAAACCCGCTGTTTAGACCTTCGAAAAGACGTTGGTTTAAATGTCTGTTTGTTTATAAACAACCGAAATGTTCCCATTTCAGCGTTAAGTGTTGGCTATGTTTTAGTTCTGAATATGAATGATTCTGTTCGTTACTGCCTCGCTGACCACACGAATCCGCCCATCCGAACAGATGAAGAAAGAAGGAGAACATGTACACTTTACGCCTTTCTGGTCGTCCCATCACTCGGTTAAAGCATTGTCTGCTTGACGTTTCAGCGCCAAGTCTGTGTACGATGAGCTGTTCTGTCCCGCTTGCAGACACAAGTGATCTTCACAGTGAATTGTATAACTGCCATTCCAACACCAATGATCTCCACAAGTTGAACAGTGAACTGTCAAACTGCCATTCCGGTCAAATTTTTTGTCTCCAAATTAAAAAAAAAAAAATTCCACCGGACGAAAGGGACAAACAAAATTACAAGACAAAATACGACGCGTTTCGACCTCTTTGATCTTCTTCAGGCAAGATAAGCAACTTTTGGGACAATGAAAACGAAGAAGCAGTCATCTCTCTCCTCAAATTGGGCGCAAAACGGACGCTCGTTGAATCATTTCTTCGTTTTCATTGTCCTGAACGAGTTGTGGCCTGAAGAAGAGCAAAGAGGTCGAAACGCGTCGTGTTTTGTCTTGTGATTTGTTTGTCCGGCGGTACAGTCATTTTTCTTTGAAGTTTGTTTCAATATCTGGCAGCAGTCACCTCACCTTTGTAGCCACCATTCTTTTCCCATGCTGATGTGGATACTCACTGTATTGGCACGTGTGACGTATGTACGCTTGTTCTAAGACAGACAGATACAGACACAGGCGGACAGACACGGGGAAAAAAGGTGGAGTGAGACAGAGAGGGACAGAGTGCAAACATGTCTGCAAACATGTCTCTTGATGTGTGTCCGACAAGTTAGCTGCGACAAAGGACCGATCAATTATCTTGAAACTGACAATAATTACCATAAAGGATAAACTGACAGAATGTTGATGTGGTGCATGGTTTTGCAGAGAACAGCAAAGAAGAAAAATCAACATACAGACAGACAGACAGGTAAAAAGATGGATGGATGGTTGGATGGATGGATAGATAGATAGATATGTATGTATGTATGGATGGATGGATTTATGTATGTATGTATGTGTATGTATGTATGCATGTCTGTCTGTCTGTCTGTCTGTCTGTTTGTATGTGTGTGTCTGTATGTGTATACGAACAAACATAATTTAGAGCGTTGAGGTAAAGATGGATCCAGAATGAATGATATTAGCCAGGCACGCACAGTGGGCTGCTTCGTTACGACCATGAGAATGTCGGCTGCCGATGTCTTCAAATGAGCTGGAGTGTTGGTGCTCTCAGCGCCAGGGAAACTCAATGCTGAGCAACGATGACTCCAAATGAGCTGGAGTGTTGGTGCTCTCAACGCCAGGGAAACTGAATGCTGAGCGCGCTTGCTATGTATTTTGAGTAAGCTCGGAGCTTTCCTTCGGAGGGTAAGTCTGTTCTTGTTTGTTCTACCGATGTGCCTCTTGTCTGTATATGCGCTACATGAATATGTACCGCACCCGCCATCTATATGGGATTGTGTACTTTAGATGTTTCCCTTGGGGAGCTAACGTTGCTGTTCTTGATTATGATTTACTCTTTATTTCTACCCTCTCATGAAGCGAAACGTTCACCCCGCGCTAGCTCCGCACTTACACAATGATCGTTGTCAGTTTGGTTGGTGGTGTCCTGTGTATATATATATATATATATAGATAGATATATAGATAGATATATATATATATATATAGAGAGAGAGAGAGAGAGAGAGAGAGAGAGAGAGAGAGAGAGAGAGAGAGAGAGAGAGAGAGATTCTAATCCAAACAGGCACCAGTGAACATCACCGAAACGACTCAGCGGCAGTCAACCAACGTCTCCTCCGGTGGGTTGCCTCTTGAAGACCTGAACTCGATATGGTTCCCTGTGGGTCGTCAGTGCAGGGATTATGAAAGGTCCAGCCTGGATGTGGCTGTATACGGAGCAGCCGGGATGAGCATGATGGTAGTGAGGCCACCAAAGGAGCAGAGAAAAACGAGACAGGTTGATAAAAAAAAAAAGACAGAATGAACTGCCGTAACAAGAGGACACAGAGAAAAAATCAATCGTCTGTAGCAACAGAAGACAGAAAGGAAAAAATTGCCTACAACAGAGAGGACATAGAAGGAAACAAAATTGCTACCGTAGAGACGGCACAGAGGGAAAAGATCCACCAAAAGCACGGTGAACAGAGAAAAAAAAAATTGTCTACAGCTGAGAGCACACAAAAAAAAAGTATTGCCATAATTGAAACGACAGAGAGAGAGAGAGAGAGAGAGAGAGAGAGAGAGAGAGAGAGAGATAGAACTGCCTCCAATATAGAGGACAGAGGAGATGTCTCCAGCGGAGAGGACAGGAGAAAAAAAACAATTGTTTCCAGCAGCGCGAGAACAGAAAGAAAGAAAGAATTGCCATAACAAGAAAGGACAGAAAGAAGAAAGAGTTGCCTACAACTTAGAGGACACCAAAAAAAAAAAAAAAAAAAAAAAGGAAAAAAAAAAAAAAAAAGATAAAGAAAGAAAGTAAAAAGATAACGCCAATAGCAGAGGGGACGAGAACAAAAAAGAACTGGCTTCAGCAGGGAGAGAAAACCTACAACACAGAGGACAGGGAGGAGAAAACCTACAACAGAGAGGACAGGGAGGAGAAAAACCTACAATAGAGAGGACAGGGAGGAGAAAAAACTACAGCACACAGGACAGGGAGGAGAAAAACCTACAGCACACAGGACAGGGAGGAGAAAAACCTACAGCAGAGAGGACAGGGAGGGAGGAGAAAAACCTACAGCACACAGGACAGGGAGGAGAAAAAACCTTCGGCAGAGAGAGACAGGGAGGAGAAAACCTACAACAGAGAGGACAGGGAGGAGGAGAAAAACCTACAATAGAGAGGACAGGGAGGAGGAGAAAAACCTACAACAGAGAGGACAGGGAGGAGAAAAACCTACAGCAGAGAGGACAGGGAGGAGAAAAAACCTACAGCACAGAGGACAGGGAGGAGAAAAAAAACCTACAGCACAGAGGACAGGGAGGAGAAAAAACCTACAATAGAGAGGACAGGGAGGAGAAAAACTACAGCACAGAGGACAGGGGGAGGAGAAAAACCTACAGCACAGAGGACAGGGAGGAGAAAAACCTACAACACAGAGGACAGGGAGGAGAAAAACCTACAGCAGAGAGGACAGGGAGGAGAAAAAAAACCTACAGCACACAGGACAGGGAGGAGAAAAAACCTACAGCACACAGGACAGGGAGGAGGAGAAAAACCTACAGCAGAGAGGACAGGGAGGAGAAAAACCTACAACACAGAGGACAGGGAGGAGAAAAACCTACAGCACAGAGGACAGGGAGGAGAAAAAAACCTACAGCAGAGAGGACAGAGAGGAGAAAAAAACCTACAGCACAGAGGACAGGAGGAGAAAAAACTACAACAGAGAGGACAGGGAGGAGAAAAAACCTACAACAGAGAGGACAGGGAGGAGAAAAAACCTACAGCAGAGAGGACAGGGAGGAGAAAACCTACAGCACACAGGACAGGGAGGAGAAAAACCTACAGCACACAGGACAGGGAGGAGAAAAACCCTACAGCAGAGAGGACAGGGAGGAGAAAAACCTTCGGCAGAGAGGGCAGGGAGGAGAAAAACCTTCGACAGAGAGGACAGGGAGGAGAAAAAAACCTACAGCA
>JADBJO010000756.1:310000-312500 GCA_016801955.1 Conus betulinus | reverse complement strand
GGTTCTTTATCATGAACGTTACAAAAGACGAACCTGTAATCTAGAATGGGTTATGCTCATAAAGAGATCATTACGAAATAGATATTGTCGAAGACATCGGTATTTTGACGGTGTTGCAAAGAGGATAGAAAATAGACGCGCTAATCGTCGGGGGTAAAGAAGAAAGAAGATAATGGATTCGTAAATTAAAACATCGGGTATGTCATGACATAGACGCTAATCGTCGGGAAAGAAGATAATGGATTCGTAAATTACAACCAGACATCGGGTATGTCATGACAAAGTAAGGCTTCACGTTCCCGTCAAAGTTTGTTGACTCCCGCTCTTTTACAATACCTAGACTCTCGGACGGTGACCAACGTCAAAAAAGTAAGGAGAACTGATCGCAGAATGAAAGAGCCAGAGACGGGAAGAATATCTACACAACATCAGGTCACTGGAAGTTCGCAACCTTCTCATCCTCAAGAGTACACCAGCCACAAGTCCGATTTCCACCACCCCTTCCTTCTCTCCCTCCTCCCATCCCCTGTCTTCTGACCAAGGTGGAAGGCTGGTCAGAAAAAGAAGGAGGTGAGGGGAAGGGGGGGGGGGGGGGGAGAGAGAAGCCTGGGTCAGAATGTTCAGTAACGATGTCGAATGATATTTATCTCACGTGGGCCGACCCCTAGCCTGCAATGGGTCGTTGCGTAACAGCCGCTGAGCGCAAAGTTGCACCTGTCGTGGAAAGTTCGTCAGTGTTTTCAGACTGCTGGGGAGGGGGGGGGTCGGGGTCCTCCATTTTAGATCACTGTGTGTGGAATCCGTGTTGCATTGTTTTAAGAAATTAAATAAGTGAGAGGAGAGAGATAAGGGTGTGTGTGGGGGGGGGGGGGAGAAGGACGGAGGGAAGGAGAGAGAGAGGGAGGGGAAGGGGAGAGGGGAGAGGAGAGAGAGGGAGAGAAAGAGAGAGAGAGAGTGTGTGTGTGTGTGTGTGTGTGTGTGTGTGTGTGTGTGTGTGAACTTTTTACGTTCACGTGCTTGCGCTGGCCCTTTCCACATTCCGGTCTCAGTATGACTGACGCTTTCCACACGCAGATCAAATTTGTGGAAAGAACAGCAAGGCGGAACACAAGCCTGCACTGTGTTGTTATTAAGGCATTTTCTACAAAACAAAACCAAAAAGAAGAAAGCAAAAAAAAAAAAAAAACAAACTGTCTAATGTCATTTTTTTTTATACTCCTTACTGTGGTGCCTGTATTCGTGACACGTGAGTCAAGACAGGCAAAGCGTTTTCTTGTTCACTTTTAACTTCATCCCCCGAGCTCAAAGTGATAAACGCTTTGTGTGAAAATCAATTAAAAGTTATGATGATCTGTTTTCGATTTTGTTGTTTTCTTTGTATTTCCAAATCAGGACACCACCGCCGTTGAAGAGCGGCAATCGAAAGTTCGTTTACTTCTGTGTCATTCTTATCTAGCTCCGTTGATTCCGGGTTACCCCGGATCTGCCTTCGTCGACTCTCGGGTCATTCCGATGTACCTCCGTTAACTTCCGAGTTATTTCAAAATAGGAAAAGATGGCGCTTGTGTGTGCGTACACATACACGAGCGCACACAAACGCATGCGCGCGCGCGTACATACACGACACAGCACACACACACGCGCACACACGCACACACACACACACACACACACACACACACACACACACACACACACATGCGCACACGCACACACATGGGTCCGTGCCCACACATCCATACAAACATGTGTACATTCACTACACACATAGGAAAAAAAAAAAAAAAGAAGACAACCAATGTTAGGTAGGCACTGAAGGTCTGACCAGCGCGTTGGGCTAATGCATAGGTCAGACATCTGCTAAGTCGTAACCACTAGACCCTCTTCTTCAATGCTCTCATCTTTGTTGTTAATTCATTTATCCATCAGCTTCAAATCATGTGCAGTGTGGTCTCTAAACTTAGCGGATGTGGTGTAGCGTATATGGACTAGTGCGCACGCAGTGACGCCCTCGTTGATGAAACTGAAACTGAAAAGATGGAGTGGACGGGCAAAACCCTAGAGCTGCATGTGACTTTGGGGTGACCGGTAATGGAACAAGACTGGCTGTGTCAAAACGGTTTTGCAACAAGTCTGTCAGAAAAGAGATCAACGATATCTGTGGAACTATGGAGCATGAAGAAAGGTGTACGTATTTGGGCACAACAGGGGCTGGATTAGGATGGACTGAACATTGGAAATCAGTATATGATGAAATAGGGGGCCCCTCTAAACTTCAGAACTGCCCTGAACAATGAAAGTGTTTTTGGAAGATACGCCGATAGATTTAATGCCACTTCAAACGGGAACCGGTGAAAGTTTACAGCTGCGTGAGCTGACCACACACACATAAACACACTCACATACACACACACGCACACACACACACACACACACACACACACACACACACACACACACACACACACACACACACACACACACACGTGTGCGCGTATTC
>JADBJO010000756.1:300000-302500 GCA_016801955.1 Conus betulinus | reverse complement strand
GTTTCATCTAACCGCCATTTTGATTTTGCGCCGAACATGAGAAGATAAGTGGTTTTCTCGTTCTTCGTTTTCACTGTCCTAAATGGTATTTGTCTTTGCCTGAAGAAGACCCAAGAGGTCGAAATGCGTTGTGTCTTGTCCTGTACTCTGTCTGTGTCCTGGGCGGTAACTAACCCCCTCTTTTTTTCTAAATTTTTTCTTCATTTTCCGCCCTCAGTCATTCCATTTCGAAACCACCTTCAGTATTTCAATGGGCAGTGGGATGGGGAATTGAAGGAGAGGAGGGGAGAGGAGGGAGGGAGAGAAGGACGTCGCCGATCTCCTCCCGCGCTCACCGATTCTGCTGTAATCTGGAAGGAGGCGATGAGCAGGTAGGAAAGAGAGGGGGGGGGGGGGGGGGGGGGGGGGGGGGGGGGCAGGGGGATGAGAGTGGAAGGGGGAAAAAGAGATATGGAGGGGGGGATGCCCGGACGTCCCCTTCCCTGGCTGGCAAAAAGTTGCATTTTTTGTTACGTTACCCCTGCACCCCTCTCTAACCCCCCCCCCCCCCCCCCTCTCTCTCTCGTGAAGAAGAACCCCCAGCCTCTCTATAAACGCCCTACCTAACCATGCCCTTCTGTGACTGATCCGAGAGAGGTGTGGGAGTTGAAAGGTAGGTAGGCACGTATTGGGAACTCGCACCCCTCTCCCACCCCTTGTCCCCCTGCTGTCAAAGACGTCTTTTTTTTTTTTTTTTTTTTGGCATCAGGTATGACGTTCCTCCGATTTCCCGGTGGAACACCCGCCGAATGGTTTCGTGTCATACTGGCCGAAAATAAAGGAACACGATCCTGAACAGTTTGTGAAAAGATCAACAAACAAGCAACATGGTCTGGAGGGAAGACAGGAGACCTTTAAACCTTTACCCCCCTTGCCTTCTCCCTCAAAAAAAAAAAAAAAAAAAAAAAAAAAAAAAAAAAAATCCCCCCCCCCCCCCCCCCCCCCCCCCCTCTGTTTTCTGAAATTTCGGAAGAAGACACCCCCTCCCCCAACTCCCTGAGCTGTTAAAAATTATGGGAAGAAAAGAGTCCTCCCCCCCCCCTCCCCCCTTCCCTCCTTCCCCCGCCTCTCTCTCCGCTTCTACAAAAATTTCCGCCGTTTTCGCTTCGCAGTAGATTTATGCCTGTACGCCCCCCCCCCCCCCCCCCCCCCCCCCCTCCCTCCCCCTGTTACCCACTGCAGGAGAAACCACAGACCACCACCACCACCCTCATCCCCCTTCCTCCCTTCCACCCCTTTAGAATTGCCGTTCTCTCATAATCCGATCCTACAGGGAGGAGGGAGGGGGTGGGGGGGGGGGGGGAGGGGAAAAGAGGGAGAGGAAAAAAAAGTGCACATGAAGAAATTATTTATTTTGGAGGGGGGGAGGGGGGGGGGTAGTGGCTGTTGCTTTTTGCTGCGTTTTGCGTGTTGGTGTGTTTGTATGAGTGTGTGGGTAGGCCGGTGGGTGTGTGGGTGGGTGTGTGGGTTAGGTGGTCGTCTGTGTGTGTGTGGGGCCGATGTTTGTATTCTGCTTTTTGTGTTATTCAAATGAGGCAATATCTGGGATCTGTAGATGTGTCTGCGTGTTTCCGTTTTCCTGTTTTATTTTTTTAAACAAATGATTCTAACAAAATCATCAGAACTTTTTTTTTTCAAATATAGAGTATCGCATTCGGAAATTCAGCGCACGCAAGCTTTCTCTCCTCCAAAATCTAGGCCAATCCGCAACACCTCCTCTGATTAAAAAAAAAAAAGAAAAAACAAAAAACAACACACACACACACACACACACACACACACA
This sequence comes from Conus betulinus, assembly GCA_016801955.1. Classification (NCBI taxonomy): domain Eukaryota; kingdom Metazoa; phylum Mollusca; class Gastropoda; order Neogastropoda; family Conidae; genus Conus; species Conus betulinus. The sequence goes on along the minus strand of JADBJO010000756.1, from coordinate 300,678 downwards.
CACACACACACACACATAAAGAAGAGATCTGAAACGGCAGTAGTTGGATGTGACGGGGAGGGGAAAGTCACAACAGTGTTGACGTCGCAGAAAACCAACGCAACACGCATCTTTGACATCAAACAAAATGACTCAATCGATCCTAGCTAGACGCGGCGATGATGATGATTAGAGAGAGAGAGAGAGAGAGAGAGAGAGAGAGAGAGCAGGAAGAGCTGTTTTGAGCCGGAGCTAAGTTAGAAACAATGCGTCACAAGGCAGCCGGAGAGCGGAGTGGCTGTGACGTCAGCCAGTCAGAGCTCTGGCTCCTGCCTTCCCAAGATAGCGAGCGACACGGCAGCGGAGACAGAAAAGGGCACGAAGAAGAAGAAGAAGGAGGAGGAGGAGGAGAAGATGATGGTGGAGCGGCTGATATTTGAGGGATCCGTATATGTCTGAGCCTGAAAGAACGGATTGAGAAGACTTTTGACGAGGGTTGGGGGGGGTGGGGGGTGGGGGGGGGGGGGGAGGGAGGGGAGACTTTCTGTAGTCTACGTCGCTGTCTGTTTCCGTCACTCCTTTATCTTTTTCTCTGTGTTACTGTCTGTGCGTGTGCGTATGACTGTCTGTCCCCCTGTCTGTCTCTGTGTCTGTCTCTTTCTCTCTCTTCTAACGTTCTCTCTCTGTCTGTCTGTCTGT
>JADBJO010000756.1:290000-292500 GCA_016801955.1 Conus betulinus | reverse complement strand
AGGGAAGAAAAAACAGAGATGTACGAAGAGCCAGTTTCAAATAATGACCACTGTATAAATACCCCCTAACTCTACACGGGTTAAACGACTCCATCTCCCTGATAGGTAATAAATCATCATCAGTTAGATTGGATGCTGTTTCGAATGAAATGCCAAAACATTTACCAGATAATTATTATCTTTGGTTTTTATTGAAAATGTTTCAACGGGTTTGGAATAATGGTGTTATGCCATCAATTTGGGAAACAGTCTGTAATTATCCCCATTGTAAAGCAAGGAAAGTCCCCACAAATGTCCACAGTTACCGGCCTGTAGCTCTGACGTCTCATGCAGGAAAACTTATGGAAAGAATTATACTAAATAGGCTTATCTATTTTTGTGATAAAAATGAAATAATACCTATTAATCAAGCAGGGTTCAGAAAAGGAAGATCAACCACTGACCACATTGTAAAATTAACAACACAAATTAAGCATCAATTTGCCAGGCGAAAAAAATATTCTGGCAACATTTTTTACGTTAAAAAATCCTTTTATAGCGTGTGGCATGCTAGACTGCTTTATAAACTGAAGAAAATCGGCATATCTGGTAATTTTCATAACTACATTAGAGAATTTTCATCAGAAAGAAGTTTGCAAGTCAGGGTAGAAAAAACACATATTCAAATTTTAAACCGTTAGAAATGGGCATTCCCCAAGGTTCCGTAATTGCTCCAGTGTTATCTAATATTTTGTTACATGATCTCTCAAAGCATGTAACTAAAAACGCTACCATTGTGCAGTATGCTGATGATCTGTGCATGTGGATAAATGCTAGTCTAAGAAAAAGAAAAAAAAACGCGCAAAAAAGATCAATCAACTATTACAAAAAAAATGTATCAGGCAGAGCTAAATAATCTTAGTAAGTACTTGTTTGAAAACGGACTGAAACTTTCCCATGAAAAAACGTATATAGTGTTATTCAATAACGGTGATGATCCTGTTGATCTGCCGTCTTTTAGACTTGATGGAATAACACTTCAGTATGTACACTCAGTAACATTCTCAGGAGTTTACTTCACATCTACATTGACATGGAAAGTTCACATTGATTATCTCTTAAACCAGGCTAGAAAAAAGTTTAAATTGTTTGAAAACCTTAAGCAAGCAAAGCTGATGCAGGATGTAAAAACATTGAAACATCTGGCAATATCACTCGTTCGTTCTAAGCTATCGTATGCTCAAGAAGCTTTCTTTTGTGCTCCTAAATATTTGTTGCAAAACTGCAAAGTGTTGATAGCAAGGCTTTTAAATTATGCTTGGGAATCCCTGTACATACTTCAACAGTAAGGACATATTGGGAAAATTGGTGTTTTTGCCTTTAAACGAATACAGAACACTCACTTTGGCAAAATATGTTGTAAAATGTACAGCTATGAAAGGTGTACATGAAACAGAAATCTCTTTAAAAATCCATCTACTGATTACCCCAAACGAGCAAAAAAAACATTTCCTGCTTGTCAACTATTGGCTCGTACTCTGTCCATTTGTTGCAGAAAACTGATTTGACCCCCGACTCTGGCAAAGATTTCTCATACTGATCCAATCCCAAGCTGGGAAAGAAACAGGGCAAAATTTGACCTTAATCACACTGATGCTAAAAAAGCTGATCATCCGCATATCTTGTCATGTTCAGCAAAGATGCATATGCAAAGCAAGTATCCTAACCATCTTAAGGTATATACTGATGGATCATTGACAAAGAACAAAGACGCTGGATCTGCTTTTGTTATTCCATCACTTAAAGTAGATAAAGCATATTCAATAGGCAAAAATAGATCTATTTTAGTTGCCAAAATGATAGCTATACTAATGGCTTTGACATATTTCATTGATTTACCGCATTCAATCTTGCAAATATTGTTATGTGTCGACTCAATGTCAGTACTACAATCTATCAAGTTTTTCAGTTCTAATTCTGAAAACTTTATTTTAAAGGAAATATGTTATTTAATTCATATTTTGATGTGCAAAGGACCGATTTTACTTTTTTTTTTTCTGGGCTCCTTCACACTGTGGAATTTTGGGCAATGAATTTGCTGACAGATCTGCCAAAAGGGAGCTAAAACTGAAATGAGTGCATAGTCACTTTCTGTTCCCTTGACTTTACAAGAGTGTCATCAAGTTTTAAAACAAGTGGCTTGGGACTTTTTTTTAGAAACAACCAGAACATCCCTTATTTGCGGGTTAACTCTCGAGATAGCCATGTTCTCAGCTTTGATGAGGTTGAAGGCATTGAACACCTGCAGGTTCGTGATATGTATCAGTACAGAAACTTTGTTTCAGTATTTTATAGACTGAAACTCGACGCATTTAGAACGAAATGTAGTGCAGGAACAAAATGCATATGTGGTAAGGCAAACGTGTTATATTTGTGTGACTCTTAAGGCATACTTTCCCATGTTTATTAGGCGAGACAGACAGAGATGAGCAGAGACTGTCGTCCCAAAGAACCTGGCGAT
>JADBJO010000756.1:285000-287500 GCA_016801955.1 Conus betulinus | reverse complement strand
AAATTCTGTTCTTCTTCTTCTTCTTCTTCTTTTTTCTTCTTCTTCTCTCTCTCTCTCTCTCTCTCTCTCTCCACACACACACACACACACACACACACACACACACACACACACACACACACACAGGTAAAACCAGCAAAAACAACGAAAACAAAACTACCACAGCACCATGAGTTCTGTGTTCACCTTCTCATTGTGATGCACCCATTTGAGCATGAAGTGATGCTACCTGTAAGTAACTCCATGCGCCTCTTTCTTTTACTTCTTGTTGATGAAGGTTTCGAATTTTTTCCTTCTTTTTTTGTTGTATTTCTTATATTCAATTGTTTTTCATATTTGTTGCTTGCACTGTGGACACATAATTTTGTACGGTAAGATTATATTGCTTGCACTGTGAACACATAATTTCATACGATAAGATTTACGTGTATATTAACGCATTAGTACTGTGATGTAATCACACGCTGATGTGAATACGGATGACAGAAAAGTACTTTCAAAATTTAAAAAAAAAAAAGGTGAAGAAGTCAAGAAGAAGAAGAGAACAACACAACAACAAACAACAACGACAACAAAAACCAAAAACACAAAACGAACAAAAGGTGAAGAAGTCAAGAAGAGAAGAAGAAGAACAACATCAAAAACCAACAAAAAAACAAACAAAAACAAATCGCCTTGGCTAAAGGCTGTGTCAGACCAATTGACATAGGTTAGAACACCAAGGCTACATCAAACTGTTTGTTATGCTCTGCATAGTATTATGCGGGGATTGTCTTCAGTCGTGACAAGCTCCTAGCATAGCATTATCAGTCTCCAAAATCCGTCGAAGTCGGAGTGTGGCTGCCCACGTAGCAGGGTAATCAAAAAACGGTCACACAGGTAATGTTTCTCATCCCTAGCTGATGCATTTGTACCATAGTGTTCAAGCACTTCGGCTGTTTTGGATGATCCCTGGAGTCTTTTAGCCAGGGTACGACAGTTTCAGTTTCATCAAGGAGGGGCGTCACTGCGTGCGGACTAGTCCATATACGCTACACCACATCCGCTAAGTTTCGAGACCACACTACGCATGATTTGAAGCTGATGGATAAATGAATGACCAACGAAGATGAGAGAATTGAAGAAGAGGGTCTCGCGGCTACGACTTGGCAGATGTCTGACCTACGCATTAGGCCCAATGGGCTGGTCAGACCTTGAGTACCTACCTAAGATTGGTTGTCTTTTTTTTTTACGACAACACAAACAAACAAACAAACAAAAACAAAGTCAAAAACCTGTCGATCCGTCCATACAGCTGACGATGTGTGGCGCTTTTGGGGCGGCGAACCATGAGATGCAGTGTGAGAAATAGGGGGAGTAATATTAGCATGTAAGGATGACACAGATGGAGTGTCTTCTATCTTCATGGCCGCCCTAAGGGCAAGATGAGTCACGACATGCCCTCATTATGTTTGTTGCTGTTATTCTGCCAGGCTAGAAACACGTAAGCTGGGTATCGTTTTAAATGGTTATAGCTCGCCGCTTTCCGTTCAGAACAACGTTTAAACCCTTGCAGACCTCAGATCGAGACCTGTGTGAAATTATGGTTTCATGTCGTCGTTGTGGTTGTCTGTCTGTCTGTCTGTAAGGTGCTCTCTCTCTCTCTTCTCTCCTCTCTCTCTCTCTCCCATCTCTCTCTCCCTCCTCTCTCTCTCTCTCTCCTCTCTCTCCGGCTCTCTCCTCTCTCTCTCCTTAGTCCTTTAACGGACAAGGGCCCGGATGAAAAAAGCATGTGTTTTGCTTATCTGTTACCCTTGGAAAGAAAGATTATCGTCGTCGTCATCATCATCATCGTCATCTCTGTCTCTGTCTGTGTGTGTGTGTGTGTGTGTGTGTGTGTGTGTGTGTGGTGTGTGTGTGTGTGTGTGTTGGATGTTGGATCTGTCTGTCTGTCTCTCTCTCTCGTCTGGGTGCTCGCTGTCTGTCATCAGTCTGTCTCTCTCTCTCATCTCTCTCTCTCTCTCTCCTCTCTCTCTCTCTCTCTGTGGGTGCTTGCTCTCTCGCTCACTGTTGGGTGTCTGTTCTGTCTCTCTCTCTCTCTCACACTGTTTGGTGCTGCTCGCTCTCTGCTCTCCTCCGTTTCTTGCTGTGTTCTGTCTGTCTCCTCCTCTCGTCTCTCACCTCTCTCACTGTTGGAGTGGTCCTCTCGCTCTCGTCTCGCTTGTTCTGTCTCTCTCCATAGCTGGTCTCTCTCTCTCTCTCTCTCTCTCGTTGTGCGCTCGCTCTCCTCGCTCTGTCTGTCTGTCTGTCTGTCTGTCTTTCTACTTTCTTTCTTTGTCTGTCCGTCTTTCTATCCGTTCTGTCTCTCTCTCGTCTCTTTCCGTCTGTCTCTCTCTCTCTCTCTTCTCTTTCTGCACGCCTGCGCGCGCGTGCGCGTGTGTGTGTGTGTTGTGTGTGCACGCACGCGTGTGTGCGTGCGTGCGCTCGCGCGCGTGTGTGTATGTGTGTGTCGCGTGTGTGT
>JADBJO010000756.1:277500-280000 GCA_016801955.1 Conus betulinus | reverse complement strand
CAGACAGACAGACAGGGCGTGGGTTGTTGCCGTTGCACCTAGCTGGAGGCCGGCGAGAAAGGAACCTGCAGCGTCGGAGGCGGGACTCGGCAACGCGACAAAGGAAAAATCAATACTGACGGATGGCATGAATTCCTCCTCCCCCCCGCACCCCACCTCCCACCTCCCCTCCTCTCCCATCTCCATCCTCGTGTGTCCTTTCCTCCTTCTTCCACCCTCCTGCCCCCCCCACCACCACCACCCCCCTCTCTCGCTCCACTCCCTCCCCTCTCTCTCTCCCCGACCCCAACTACTACTCCGCACTTCCGACCCCCACCACCACCATCGCCACCACCACACCACCACACCACCACCACCACCCACCTCCGCCCGCCCCCCCCCCACCCCCCCCAGGCCCCAGCCTATGAAGTTGGGGGAGGGCGACATTAGTGAGGCAGAGGTGTTAGTAATGTGTGGTGGCTCTGTCTGCGAGTATGTGTGTGTGTGCGCGCGGGCGCGCGTGTGTGTGTGTGTGTGTGGTCCTTGGCTGTCAATTGGGCCCACGTCTAAAGATTTTTTAAAAGCCCCCCCTCCCTCCACCCCCATTTCGTCGTATTCCCCCACCACCCCGCCCCCCCCCCCCCAACCCCCCCCCCCCCCCCCCCCCCCCCCTCACCCACCCCACTCACACAGTTTCTGTGACGTCGTAGGTCGTCTTTCCCCTTCGCCCTCGGTCCGAGTGTTTCATCATCACCCCCTCGCCGCCATTGTATGGTTGGGGTCCGAGCCCAGCTGTCTGTCTGTCTGTCTGTCTGTCCGTTCCTTCTTTCGTGTGGTGCCAAGCTTTGTGGCATTGAGGCCTGTCTTTTGCTCCATCTCTTTCGCTCTCTCTTTTTGTCTGTCTGCCTATTAATTTTTGTCAGTGCTTGTCTGTCGTCGGTCTCTTGTCTGTCTGTCAGCTGTCTGTCATCCTCTCTCTCTTCCCAAGTCCTCTCTCAGTCTCTCTCTCTCTCTCTTCCTCTCTTTCTCCCCCCCCCCCCTCTCTCCCCCCCACCCCCCCCCCCCCCCCCCCCCCCCCCCTCTCTCTTCTCTCTCTCTGAGAGATCGCCCTCGACTGATACATCAATAACTATGTTTCATGTGCCTTCAGAGCTGTGTCGATGAAATGACACCGATGTGAACCTTATGGCAGCGGTGATTATATCGTTCCTTTGTGTGCATGGCAGGGGCTAACCTGTGTGGGTGCAACCAGGCTTTGGTCTCGTGTCGTCATCCTTGAGTATCAAAAGATCCATCGGTCCCAAAAAACAGTCATGATGTCAATCAACTGGAGTAGTCAAGTCAAACAATCAATCACACATCAATCAAGCTGATTCTTTCATAAATTACTCTTCTTTTATGATTTTTTTTTTTTGCCTTGTCCTTCCCTCTCTTTCCGTCTCTCCTCTCTCACTCACTCTCTCTCTGTCCTGTCTGTCCCTGTCCCGTCTGTCCCTGTCTTCTCTGTCTGTGCTGACTGTCTGTCTGTCCTCTCTCTCTGTCCTCTCTGTCTGTTCTGTCTGTCTCTCTCTCCTCCTCTCTCTCTCCTCCCTCTCTCTCTCTCTCCGATCTCTCTCTCTCTCTCTCTCTCGTCCTTCCTTGTCCTTATCCTTTTGTCTGTCTCTCTGTCTGTCTGTCTCCTGTCTGTCTCCTCTCTCTCTCTCTCTCTCGATCCCTCCCTCCTCCTCTCTCTCTCTCCCTCTTCTCTCCCCCTCAGTCAAAGGCTTCAGTCAAATCAATCAGCCTCCGCTCTATTAATGATTAACCTCTTCTTCTCTCTCCTCCCTGTCTTCTCTGTCTGTCTGTCTGTCTGTCTCTCCTCTCCTCTCTCTCCTCTCTCTCTCCTCTCTCTCTCTCTCTCTCTCTCTCTCTCGATCTTGAAGCTACCCCAGTCCCGTTTTAGCAGGCAAGCCTATGATATGATGCTTTTAGAAATGGAAAAATGTAAAGAAAACTGGGCTCATAAAGTAAGAAAGTCCTTGCAGAACAGGTTTTGAGAGTAGTGGCTGACCCAGGAGGAGGAAATGAGCAACAGTTCATTGCGGAATTGAAAGACAGGCTTATTTGTTCTTTTAAAAACAGAACTGGCACTCAGATATCGAAAGTAAAGAAAAATACGGTGCGCTATCGCTGGTTTTTTCTCATTTAAAGAATGTGTTTGATTCTGAAAAGTTTCTCAATGTCGTAACAGCTAAATGGCACAGAATAAATTACGCAAGATTTAGGTTGAGAACTTTAGGTTTTAATGCGAACAAAAGATGGTTTGAATGTGAAACATCCACAGAATCTCCTTGTCCTACATGTAGACACATTACTGATGATAAAGAACACTTTCTGTTCCACTGTACTGCTTATAATGAAGTGGCGGACAAATTGTTCATTCTTCCAATTAGATACAGCGAAAAGACAAAATGTGGCTGTGGTGTTATCATCAGATAATGACTTGTAATTAAATCATTTGCGAAATTCATTGGGGAAGCAT
>JADBJO010000756.1:262500-272500 GCA_016801955.1 Conus betulinus | reverse complement strand
CTGTGTGTTGTGTGGTGTGTGTTGTTTGTGTGTGTGTTTGTGGTGTGTGTGTGGTGTGTGTGTGTGCATGTATGTATGTATGTATTATAATGTTGATTAAATGAGATTCTATGTCATTTTGAGTATCACTATTGAGTCGTCAGATCAAGAGTTAATTATTACCCAACAGCATTATGAGAAGAGAGAGAGAGAGAGAGAGAGAGAGAGAGAGAGAGAGAGAGAGAGAGATAGAGCAGATACAGACCGACAGACATGAGAGTTTGGGGGGGGTGGAAGAGAGGGAGTGGCGTGGGTGGTGGGCGCAACAAACGACCAGACAGACTAGGAAAAAAAAAGATGAGAGAGAGAGAGAGAGAGAGATAAGATAGAGAGACGAGAGAGAGAGAGAAGCGATGTGGTGGGTCATAGAGAGGGAGTGGTGTGGGTGCGGGAGCGCTACCAACGCGGACCAGAACAGACTACCAAAAGAGAGCAGCACAGTTCATAGAGAGCGATTATTGTACCTTTCTTCAATGTTAAATAAATATTAGCACATACACCTGGAAAAGAGAAGTGTAAAGTAAGTGTGTATGTGTGCGTGCGTGCGGTGCGGTGCGTGCGTACGTGGTGTGTGTGTGTGTGTGTGTGTGTGTTGTGTGTGGTGTGTGTTTGTGAGTTTATTTTTCTTTTTTTTTTTTTCTTTAACCCCCAGCGTGTTTCTGTACCCCCTTTTTTTCCCCCCCCCTTTTACCAGGTTCGCTATGGAAAGCAGTCGTGCGTGTCAAGTGACTTTCCATGTCGAACGTGGTCAGTCACGCCTGTCGTACTCTACTCTCTCTCCTCTCTCCTCTCTTCTCTCTCTCTCTCTCACTCCTTCCTGTCTCTCTCATTTCTCTCTCTCTCTCTCTCTCTCTGACAGGCTTGGCCGAACCTTCTCCTGCTAGAGTTCAAGGCAGCCACAACAACGAGGTGGAAGAGGTGACTCCAGGAAACACTTGATGAGAATGACACATTGGACCGGGGAGGGGGAAGTATGAGAGACAGACAGACAGACAGACAGACAGACAGAGAGAGAGAGAGAGAGAGAGAGAGAGAGAGAGAGAGAGAGAGAGAGAGAGAGAGAGAGAGATCGGCCTTGGACAGGGAGAGAACACGAGGTGTGTGTTTAGAAAAACCAGTATTAGAGAGAAAAACAAAAATCAAGGGGGGGGTGTATCCAGGGTGGGGGATGAGGAGGTGGGTGATGGAGAGAAAAATGAACGAAAGAAGCAAAGAACATGGAGGGAGATATTAAACGAAAGAAAGAAAACGCAAAAGAAAGAAAATAAACGGAGGAAAGAACAAGAAAGTAGGGGGACAAAAGGTAAAGGAAAGAGGAAAGAAAGGAAGGGGGGGGGGTATAAATAAAAAGAAGGGGAGAAAGAAAAAAGAAAGAAAAGGTATGGGGGGGGAGAGAGAGAGAGAGAGAGAGAGAAGAGAGAGAGAGATCGATAGAGAGAGAGTGAGAGAGAGAGAGAGAGAGAGAATGAACGAATGAAAAAAGGGTCATCAAGTGGTATTTGCCATCAATAGAAACCAACTCGGGAGGAGAAGGCCAAGGGGGAAAAAAAGGGAATGTTGAAACAACATTAGTGGTGCGGGTGATGTGGGGTGGTCGATGGGATATAAAATAAAATGAAAAGAGAGGATAGGATAGGCATGGGGGTTGGGTGGGGATTGGGGTGGAGATGGGACGGGTGGTGGGGGGAGGAGAAGGGTAGTACCGCGCGGGCCAATCGGGGAGTGGGAAGGAAGGGGTGCGGGGAAAGGGAGAGGGAATTGGGGTGGGGGAGAGAGACTGAAATGAAGCGAGTGAAGAGGACACTTGAGAGGAGAAAACCGATCAGGGTGATCATGATGCAGCTACAGTGAGGAGACTGGATTGTTAGTCAGAAGAGAGAGGGGGGGAGGGAGACAGAGACAGAGATGAGGAGGGATGGAAGGGGGTTACAGAGAGAGGGAGGGAGAGAGAGAGGGAAAGAAAAAGGAAGAGAGAGAAGGTGAATCGAGAGAGGGGGGAGGGCAGAGAGAGAGAGAGAGTCGAGAGAGAAGAGAGGCAGACAGAGAGAAGGGCGGAGAAGGGAGAGATAGAAAGAGAGAGAGAGAGAGGGAGAGAGAGAGAGAGAAAGAGAGGCGAGAGGCAGACAGACAGACCAGACAGAGAGGATTTTTTCTTTTATTGAGAGGGGGAATAGATATAAGAAGACGAGAGAGAGGATGATAGAGAGAGAGAGGAGGCGAGGAGCGAGAGCTGAGAGAGAGAGAGAGAGAAGAGAGAAACGAATTTTCTCTTATTTGAGAGGCGGGGAGAGGTAGGTAAAAATTAGTTCCAAGTTAGCATTTTTGTTTTTGTTTTTTGCTCCAGCCGTCGGAAACAGCAAAAAAAAAAAGAAAAAAAAAACACCGATAGATACCAAACAAGCACAACGACAAACTTTTGACATGGACGTAGTGGCAAAGCGTCTGTCAGCAACATGAGAAAACACCTAGGTCAACCAAAACACTTTCTGAGGGGGGGGGGGGGGGGGGGGGGGATGGGGGAGGGGGAGAGGGGGAGCGGAGAGAGAGGAGCGGGGGGGGGGGGGAGGGAGAAGCGAAGAGAGAGAGAGATACAGAGAGAGAGACAGAGAGAGAAGAGAGAGAGAGAGAGAGAGAGAGAGAGAGAGAGAGAGAGAGATTCAGATTCAGATGATTAATCATGTAAGGCCGTAGCCCCCATTTGAAGAGAGTGGATAAGAGTGAAAATTATAAGGCCGCAGTATCACGAGTCCTTATTAAGAATGCAGCATGGAAACATCATGATAATATTCTTTCTCTGAAGTGAAAAAAGCTTTATAGATGTAAAGAAACTGAACGACGAATCACGAAAGAGAGAGAGAAGAGAGAGAGGAGATGAGAGAGAGAGAGAGAGAAGCGAGAGAGAGAGAGAGAGAGAGAGAGAGAGAGAATGGACAGTAGCAATGACAATGATTCTTTATTCTCTAACGGTAAAAGTATGGGCTCACGTTTTTCATACGTGCCGTTACTGCTCTACGAGCTAATACTAAATGATTGCAACCTATGCATCAAAACTTGATATACAAACAAACAAACATCAAGCCAAACAAACAATCAAACAAACAACCAAACAAAGAACAACAAAAGCCCACAAGAAGCAAGTACTGACAATGATCAGTGAAATAAGAGAGAGAGAGAGAGAGAGAGAGAGAGGGAGAGAGAGAGAGAGAGAGAGAGAGGAGAGAGATTCTGATCAGCCTCTAGCACCCACACCGTACGGTTTCAAACCCACTCCAGTCCCAATGGACGACTCCCAGAGAAGGGAACAAACACATAGACCGTTCCAGACACAGACACTTCCCATGATCGTATGGAGCTGTTAGAGCGTGACCGTGAATCGGGCTCTGTGCGCGCACGCGCGCGCGCGCGCGCGCGCGCGCGCGTGTGTATGTGTGTGTGTGTGTGTGTGTGTGTGTCTCTCGTCTCTGTCTGTGTGTCTGTCTGTGTGTCTGTCTGTCTGTCTCTCTCTCTCTCTCTCTCCTCCTCTGATTTGTGTGCTATTGATCTATTAATCAGACCCCTATTGAGTCTCTTTTTTTTTGCCCTTTCTCTCTTCCTTCCTCCCTCTCAACAGTCCAGAAGCTGTTCGACACGATCTCAGCCGTTCTTGATGGGTTGGGGAGGGGGAAGCTGGGGGGAGGAGAAGGAGGGAATGTGTCCAACGGTCTTGCACCCAATGGACCGAAACGGCTGACAGATGGTAGGACTGGGCTGGGGATTGGGGGGGAGGGGGGGTTGGGTGTGGATTCCATGCACATTTGACACCACACACACACACACACACACACACACACACACACACACACACAACACAAGCGTGTTCACACACGCCAGCGCGCGCGCACACTCTCACAGGAAAGGATGGTGTAGAAGCAGGAAGAGAAAGAGAACACGTCGGAGATATAGGAGAAAAAGAGAGAGACACAAAATACAGGGGAGAAAGACCGTCTCTCTCTCTCTCTCTCTCTCTCTCTCTCTCTCTCTCTCTCTTCTCTCTCTCTCTCTCTCTCGCTCGCTCGCTCGCTCGCTGTCGCACACACAACACACAACACACACACACACACACACACACAACGCCACCACACACACACACCACAACACACACACACACACACCACACACACACACACAATGGGACACACACAGGGAGAGAGACAGACAAACAGACAAAGATAGAGAAGAGGACAGGGAATTAAAGAGAGCGAGAGTCACATACAAAAACAAGACAACGACAAAAAAGAGCTCGGTTAAGAAGGAAAAGTAATAAAGGACAACGACAGACAGACAGACAGACAGACAGACAGATAGACAAAGACAGAGAAGAAAACTCCAAAGACAAGAGTCAAGATTCCTCGGTTTATAGTCTCATTCGAAGGACTGTTGGGAAATGGAGTCAGAACCAACGTTAACTCCGAGGGAAAATTCCCCCTGTACCGAAACGGCCTGGCGGAGATTCGAACCCGCAACCCCAGGATCACCAAGATTACGAGTCCGGCGCTCTACCAGCTGAGCTATTCCGGCCCCCGTGTCAAAAAATCCAGTTCCATCTTCCTGCCCTTGACAAGCACACTCGACCGGCAATGGCGATCGGACAGAACTCTAAAGTGGAATGGGTTTAAAAAAAAAAAAAGAAGAAAGACAGAAAGACAGAAAAGAAAAGAAAGAAAATCGAAGGTCGAAGGCTGAATTTCCCTGTTGTAGATTTCAGGATGTGACACACTTTAAAAACGGGAGGGAGTAGAAAGAAAGGGGGTCAGAGAGAGAGAGAGAGAGAGAGAGAGAGAGAGAGAGAGAGAGAGAGAGAGAGAGAGAGAGAGTGAGTGAGTGAGTGTGAGTGAGTGATGAAGACACAGAGAAAGAAAAAGAGAGAGAGGGAGGGGTAAAGTAATGTTGTTTATAGCCCAGCCGACGACGGAGAGAGAGAGAGAGAGAGAGAGAGGGGGGGGGGTACATGTGGAGACAGAGAGAGGGGGGGGGACAGAGAGATGTAAACATCGAGGGGGGGGGGGGGGGGGGGGCGGGTGGGAGAGAGAGACAGAGAGACAGAGATACAGGAAGACAGGGAGAGAGAGACAGAGACAGAGACTGCAGAGAGAAGGGGGTACATTGTGAAAGTCTGAGAAACGAAACGAAACGAAATTTTATTTTTACCAGGATAATAGGATAAGTATATAAATACTTTTTCCACCCAGTCCTGGGGACACATACACACACTCAAATATGAGAGAGAGAGAGAGAGAGAGAGAGAGAGAGAGAGAGAGAGAGAGAGAGAGAGAGAGAGAGAGTACATGTGAACATCTGAGAGACAGACAGACAGACTGAGCACTTATCAGGCAATACCACCGTTGTGGCAATATACAAGATCACAATTTCCAACATTCGCGATCACAGGCTAAATGGGCCTCTTCCTTCTTAAGAGATGTAAGCAACAATATCCATTTTAACAATATCCAGCTGTTTATTGTTGTTGTTTTTTTACCTAAAAAAAAACACAACAAAAACACACCAAAGAAACAAGCAAACAAATTACCTCAAAGAAAGTTATTTATGGTTGATGTTTTCAGCACTCTAGCCCTCCGCTCGATCCAGAATGAAGAAATTAGATCTAAGCCGTCTATGAATCTGGGTCAATAATAGTCAAAAAATGACGGCTGACCTCCCAAATTGAAGATTGAAGATTGGGCTACTTACTCCCCCTTTCCGCGCCTTACGTCTTTACTACCGGCATGGCATCCAAAAGCGTTTATTTGTCGATAATACTTCGCCGACTGACCCTTGGTTTTTTGCTGCTTGTTGTTATTGTTGTTGTTATGTTATCGCTGTCGTTGTTGTTGTTATATGTGTTTATACCCTTGCATAAAAGGTTCCTTTCTTTCAAACGAACATGTTATATCAAAGTGCGATAACATTACAGAATGATAAAAATAATACACACGTAAATCATCCACAACTAAAACATACATCTTCATAGTGCAAACAAAACAAACCAATAAAACTGGTAAATGAATCGGCAAATGAATGATAGATAAATAAACATGTTAAAGAAGAAAAAATTCACAGGACTTTTACTTTTCGTGTTGCTATTACTTCAATCAAAGTAAAAAAAAAAAATAAATAAATAAAATAAATAAAATAAAATAAAAAAAAAAAAAAAAAAAAAAAAAAGACAAGAAAAAAAAAAGGAGAACGTGAACATAGGACTTCCGCCTGTTGCAATTGTTGTTGTGTTTGTGTGTGTGTGTGTGGTGGTGGTGTGGGGGGGGGGGGGGGGGGGGGGGTCTTTTTGTTGTCACAGGAATGCAGATGCGTTGTGCTGTCGTTAGGCCCCCTGACGAGTCAGGACCAGCACATCCGACTTTCGGCTTGTTTTTTAATTTTATATCAGAGAGTGAACGCTGTCCGAGACTGGTTGCTTCACTGGGCTGACGAGTCCAATCTACCCGGCCATTTGTCCATAGCTGGAGATGGTTTGTTCACTGGGGTGTCCTTCCCAAGGGTTTAAGAGTTCACAGCGCGTTTTCTTGATCGCATGGTTGTGCCTGTCATGGGACATATGGCGTAGTCAGTGGAGATAACAGCGCCACCTATCATCCCGCCCCCATCGTGCTAAGAACATCGCCGTTTGGTGGTCTGGGACTGCTTTATTCCAGCAGGCAAGCCTGACTTATATCGCAGCTAGCCTTCATTTCTGCGGGCATCCCTCTACCCGCCACCCCGGGGACCCGTCTGGTTGGGGGATGGTCGCCCCTGCTCCGTCCAGCAGCCCTCGTCAGTGCCTCTGGGATTCTTGTCTGAGAGTATGAAGAAGAAGACGAAGAAGAAGAAGAAGAAGAAGAAGAAGAAGAAGAAAAAGAAGAAGAAGAAGAAGAAGAAGAGAAGAAGAAGGAGGAGGAGGAGGAGGAGGAGGAGAAACAGGAGAAGAAGAAAAAGAAAGACAAGAAACAGAAGAAGGAGAAGGAGAAGTAGTAGTAGCAGTAGCAGTAGCAGTAGTAGTACTAGCAGTAGTAGTAGTAGTAGTTTTTTTTGGTCGCAACGGAAATCACTGTAGGATTTAGCATACTTGCGTAGTGTTGTCAAATGTCCCACTGGCTGTTGATCGAAGTATTTCCTCTTCGGTGTTTCGTCCACTTAGTGTCTGGAAACCTCAGAATGTCTTCCTCTGTGAACTGTGAGATACGTTTTAACCGCAACAGACCCCAACAAAAAGCAACGATCATCACAGGCCCCACACTCTTCCCACGTCTAACTTGCCACTACTGCACGCGCCATATTACACACACACACACGCACGCACGCACGCACGCACGCGCACGCACAATGTTCAGTCGATGCCGTAGACACGTGTACAGTAAATTTGACTCTTTGTGTCCTTCGCAGCATATATGAATGGTCTGAAGACAACGCAATATTTTTTAAATGTGCCATGTCGAAACTTTAACCTTTGAGGTGCGCTGAATTAGATACAGATGACGAACAACGGTAACGAGATGAATAGTACGACCAGGCTCTGCACAGATAATATCTGCTAAAAATAATACTTGGTGTTGCTCTCTTTCTCTGTCTCTGTGCCAGCAACGATAACTCAGTCTGTCAGTTTCTGGATAAAACCACCGCCACAGGAGATCTAGTCACTCTGCAATCAACACAGTGTTTTTTTTCCCACAGAATGTGCAGAGAGAACACACACACACACACACACACACACACACACACACACACACACACACAATCACCACACACACACACACACACACACACACACACAAACGATGGACAAATGAACGATTGTCCTGGTAAACCTTTGTTTACGACTGTGATTCTAGAAGAGGACTTCAGAGTTTTGATAGTTTTATTTCTAATCATGTCCAAATCCACACACACATACCATAGAGACATCAAATGTTAGCCTACACGCCCGCCCGCGACGAAAGCACACACTGTCGCGCCGTGGGGGGGGGGGGGGGGGGGGGGGGGGGGGGGGGGGCCGGGGGGCTTAGTAGGTGGTGTCCATCGAATGTTGGATCAGGCGTCCATGAACACCACCGAAAAGACTCGGCAGCAGTGCAGTGTCTCCTTGTGGTGGGTTGCCTCTTGACGACTTGATGTTGACTGCTCCCTGTGGATTGCCAGTTTCGGGGCTGCGACGGACGGCGGCCGAGCTGGTGGCTGTGGATGGAGGGTCGGCATGAGCGGCGTGGGTGCACTGCCACTGAGGTGGCACAGGAAACTGGACAGAAAAAAAAGGCAAGCCTGCAGGTAGAGAGAAACGAGAACGATGGAACGATGAGAGAACATTATAAACGTCTTTTCTCAACTGGGGTTAATAAATAAGAAACAGACAAAAACAAAACAAAAAGTTTCCGTTGTTTTTTTTTTCAGGTATGTCCAGATCCACACGTCAACAGTCTAGGGATATTCGGAAGTACCGACAGACAGAAAGGAAGAAGGAAGGAACGAAGGAAACGAACGAAGGAATCTTTGACATATCTGGTCACGTGATAATAGCTACGGTGACTAAAACCGTTTGATATCGTGCACGGTATTAAAGCAGGTGGTAGGCCTGTCTGCTGGAATGACGTTGCATGCCAACAATATGAATGAATGGCCGGCCCCCATTTTGAGTTTCAGCTAAGTTGTGGTCAGAGTATGATCATTGTCATCATAGTATTACTGCGGAGTTTGAGTGTAGCGGCTGCTTCACAGTTCAGGTTGTAGTAAAGATAACTGAAATCGTGTGTGTTTTTGTGTGTGTGTGCGTGCGTGCGTGAGTGCGTGCGTGCACGTGTGTGTGTGTGTGTGTGTGTGTGTGTGTGTGTGTGGAGGGGGCAGGGGGGGGGGGGGGGGGGGGGGTGGGGGGGGGGGGGGGGGGGGGTGGGGGGGGGGGGGGGGGGGTGGGGGGGGGGGGGGGCGCTCGCGCGCGTTTCGCACGTGCGTGTGTTTGTGAGATAATCATATTTAAAATTATTTATTTAGTGATGGAAGGTAAACCTCGTTTTGGACCAAAACCACAAATAAACAAACAAAACTCCCATATCCATGATTTTCGTATGCGCCCTGCAGGGACTTTGTTGAGTGCACGACACAGATAAGGATGATAGCAAACTGCTCGCTTTCGCTCAAAGCAAGACATCATCTGTTTCACACGCTTGTTTCACAACAAGCTTGGTGACGTAATGGTACTTCTGCTACATCAATTGCGCTGCATAATTGCTGCTGGTGCTGCTGCTGCTGCTGCTGCTTGCTGCTTCGGTCGAGGAGGACAGGTGACTGAGGAGCTGTTACTAGGCTGCAACACACTTACATTACTACTGATGAGAACAGTGAGTCATAATCATTCTTGTAGAGTGTTTGGGACTTGCACGATGTGAGATATAAATACTTTACAGCAGCCTCCATGAAAACGCTGTTCAGAGATGTCCCACCTGACGTGATCTTTGAAGTTCTGAGGGATATTAACATTTTTTCATCTGGTCTAAGATTTTTCGAAAGAAAGATTTGAACAACGTTTCTGGTTCGTTTTTAGAAGGTGTATTTTAAAGAGACGTGTGAAAGTTTTTTTTGTTGTTGTTTGTGTTTTGTTTTTGTTTTTAACTTGTGAGTTGACTTCAACGTGGCGACAGCCCTGTTATGGCCCTTGCGGTCGGCTGGCTGTAAGCACATTACCTTACCTTAATGATGAGATGAGGGGAGATGGAACGTAGACGTACTGTCATACAGACGATGGGGGGTGGAGGAATACGGAGGGAGATGGACACACACACAACACACACACACACACACACCACACACCACACCACACACACACAACACACACACACACACACACTGTAAATATTCTGCTATTGTCAAGTTTATCATCGATATCATCTAAGACTAGGCGGTGCAGTTCTTCATGTGGCGCTCAGTGTTGGAAGAGTGAAAATGA
>JADBJO010000756.1:245000-255000 GCA_016801955.1 Conus betulinus | reverse complement strand
CTTGTGCGGTTCGGACGAGACACAAACGAGCAACAAGGGCAGTGCATTTCAAAGCTCCGACGGTGGCAGAGGACAAAACAGGATACTTATTTTCTGTGTCCACCAGTATTTCGGACGCCGGTCAACGGAGGTTTTCTCTTGTTTCGACGTCTGTGGGTAAGGATCTTGTTAACGTGGATAGCAAGAGCGGCAGTGTCTACTTGGCGGATGGACAGCGCCCTGGATTTTGAGAACGATGCCATGGTACCATTGACTGTCGTCATAGAAGCGACACGCCGAAGGGATCCATCAGGTAGGCTACTGGGTTATTGTAGTTATAATCCATGCAGCTTTCCAGTTTGTTTAGCTAGGGTGTGGCCTTTGATACGGGTGGGATTAGAGTGGGGGAGGGTATGCAGTAAATGTGTTTTTATGAAATGTAGTTAATAGCAAGAAAAAAAAAAGCTGTGTCCTTCAAAAAAAAATCCTTGTTGAAAAGTGTTCTTTGTTACATTGTTTACGTCAGTGTAACCAAACAGATATGATACATTGATCACATATTGAGAAAACTCTCTAAAGATCTGTCCATGAATTGAATTCCAGACCAGAGGCATGGAAAGATAGATGGTATCCAAGCTCATATCTCTTTCTGTAGTAAACAAAAGTTATAATTTCTTCCCATCCCTTACCCCCCCCCCCCCCCCCCCCCCCCCCCCCCCCCCCCCCACACACACACACACACACACCCGTCCTTTTTTTTCCTTCTTGATTTTGCATTGCCCACCAGCTGACATCAGGTATTATGCAGATTGTGATGTTTGCCCTCATTGTTTATAATTGAATGGAAGCGTTAACTAAAATCTGTTCAATGGTAGTGGAAGAAAGGTTATGGTGAACAGTGACAGATCTTAATTTAGTTGATAAGAACAGTAGTGTACAGATACAGATGTTGATGTAGTACCACTGTGGTTGAACAAGAAAATGACAATGTTCAGTTTGACTGGAGAAGCAGTTTAAAATTCCAAGACGTACTGTATGAAGTATTCCTAACACCAGTAACTCAGATTTATCGAGGAAAAGTGCAGCTGCCGAGCATTGGGCTTTTTATTACCATAGAAGCCTGGGAGAGCTGTAAACTGTGTCTGAGGTGTAGCTAGCTGGCTTACTGTGATTGTGTTACCCCTGTCAGACTACTGTATAGATTTAATGAAGATAGATCCATCTAATCCACATGCACAGTACACAGCTATTTGGTCCACCACTACTGATAATAAAAACCTCCAAAACAACAACAAAAGAATGATTTTATAAAGATACTATACTAAACCAGGGTGCATGAATTAAATGCAGTTCCACTATGTTACAAAGCAGGTTTTCTTTTTTAACAGCTTTATTTCATTCAAACATTTTTAAGCTTGAGTAACTCACTGTTGATTAAATTAAAATGAAAAAGATTATTTTTCTGAATGATGATTTCAACAGGTCTTATTAAGTGATAAATTGATCAGAGGGTGCCGAGTGTCAAGTGTTCACTGGCTAACTGCCGATTGCGTGAGTTAATGCATTAGCAGCTCAAACTGTGGTTGACGTTTATGATTTATCTTTGATGGAAAGCTGAATAATACTAGCGTAAACTACTGGCACTAAAGGGATCGGACCCAACAACTTGTTGAACTAGGGGGCAGATGGGATATTGTTGTTGCACCTGTCGGAGCCTTTTTTCTCCTGTTCTTCTAGGGACTGGGCACACCTTTTTTTCCCGTGGCAATCAGGCTATGGAGGGAACGTTTCTTCCCCCACTAATCCCCACTCGACTACTCTCCACCTCGTCACCTCTCCCCCCTCCCCCTACACATGCATTGCAATACAACAACAACACACACACACACACACACACACACACACACACACACACACACACACACACACACACACACACACACACACACACACACACACTCAGAACTGCTGATCTTCAGCTTCTTTTCTCTGAATTCTGAATTCAAAGGTCCTTTAAGATGGTATTAGTGTCTGCTGTTGTGATAATCCTTAAGAATTTAAGGGTTTAAAAAGTTTTTTTTTCTCCTCCCTACCCAATATCTGAACATGACTGTCTTCTGTGATCTGGCTAAGAACCTTTCTTCTTATGAAGTATTAGATGAAATTTTGTTAAGCAAGCAAATCCCTGCCCCACCCCTGTCCTGTTTCACCTCTCTCTCTGAGTCTCTCTTTGACCCCCCCCCCCCCCCCCCCCCCCCCCCCCCCCCCCCCCCCATGTCTCATTCTCTGTTGCTTGCTCTGTAGTTTCTTTCTCTCTTCCCTCAGACCAACCCACCTCCCTTTTCCTCTCTGTGTGGGTAATTTCCTCCTCTCTTTATTCCCCCCCTTCCCCCTCCCCCTTCCCGATTCTCTCTCTGTTGTCCCTCTTTCTCTCTTTCCAGTGCACATGACACACACTTTTCAGGCTGTTTCCCTCAGTTGGCGTTTGCTTGGTAAAGTTCTCAGGAACACATTTATTTTCTTTACCTATTGCCCATGCTTTTCCTTTTGCTGTTGATTAGCCTTCTCTGTGGTATTTCCGGCTGGTTTACGGCCTGCTTGTCCAGAGTTGCCTTTGTCCATTACTGTCCCTCCCTCTCCCTGGCTGTGATATGTCCACTGTAAAGCTGCAGATTCCCTTTGTCATCATTCATGAATCTTTCTCCTTCCCTCTGAATTTTTTGGCATCAGACACACACATGTATACACTGTACATGTATGTATATGATGCACATGTATATGATGCACACACACACACACACACACACACACACACACACACACACACACACACACACACACATACACACACACACACACTCGCACACACACACACTCTGTCATGCTCTCTCTCTTTCTCACGCATCGCACACACGCACATATTGTGCACAGTTCTTCCAAACTGGGTTTATTGAGTGTTCAAAAGGAATTTTGTTTTGTTGGTTCTGTTATTTACAGATAGGATGCAAAGTTTATTATAATTGTTCCATTTTGACGGTGAAGTTTAGTGTTCTGTAACGACTGTTTTGAAAAACTTATTTCAGCACTTTCAGTGTTACTTCAAAGATATTCTACAGGTGAATGTTACAGTTCAACCATTTGGAAGGTGTACATTGTGTTGAATGTTATGATTATTCAAACAAATAAAAATATGCTGGGACATGTGTAAGCAAAGTGGGTTAACCCCTCTCCCCCAGCCTCCACTCTCTGGATTTATGACCCGTGGTAATCCTGTGTTGTATGTTGCAGGTTAGGAAGGTACTCCACACACACACTCGTGTGCGTGCGCACACACTCACACACACACACACACACACACACACACACACACACACACACACACACACACACACACACACACACACACACACACACTACATGCATGTGTACACTCACACACACACACACACACACACACACACACACACACACACACACACACACACACACACATACGCATGCACACACACACACATGCGTACGCACACACACATGCGTGTGCACACACACATGTGTGCACACACACGCACACACACACACACACACACACACACACACACACACACACACACACACACACACACACACACACATCTCTCTACACTCTCTCTCTCTCTCTCTCTCTCTCTCTCTCTCCACATACACATGCATGCATAAATGTATTGAAATTCACTCACTTACACACTGTTATTTAGTGTAAATACTTAACCAGAACTTCGCTGTCACACGCACATGGTGTACCCAAGTACACATGAGTCATCGTTCACTGATTCATAAAGCCCATTGTGGATAAATTTACAAAAGAAACTTAGAAAGGTAGGGTTGAAAATGGGAGTGGTAGTGGGAATGAGACAAAGTAACATTGAGATAACTAGTTTACAGTTGGGACATAGTTTGATGAAAAAAACACCCATTTGATCAAATTGATGAACATTGTAATTTAAGGAGTTTGGGACTTCTGAGGGTGGGACTGGGAGTAGAAAGTTCTGTACTTACTGGCAAGTAGCTGAACTTCTTTATGAAGTTTCAAAGCATACTACTTGTCAGAATGTCACACAGCCAACACAAGACCATTTTACAGCGGGTACACTGATTCAGACCAGAAACTGGTTGGATTTTGACAAGATCCACTTGTGGAAGTTACCCTTCGACCCTCTATCCTCTTCCAATTCCACTGGTCTCCTTCTGTATATATTGCAGCGATATATGGTTGTCATTATGTGTGTGTGTGTGTGTGTGTGTGTGTGTGTGTGTGTGTGTGTGTGTGTGAGATGAAGGGTCCAGATGCAACATGGCATTCATACACTGACATCCATGGATAAGTGCACAGGTGTGATGTTTATTATTCTGCAGGCACAGTCTCAGCTTTTCATCAGTTTAGTTCGCATAATGTACAGTTTCTAGTTGAATGGTTGTCTTTTTAACTCTGGGTGACACTCACAGGTGTTTCTTGCAGGCAAAATCTACAGCGCCACTGATCATTGTGAGTGAGTGAGGTGATATAGTGATGAAAGCATAAAATTTCGCTGTGTGAAGAATTAAGAGTGTAAACCTGTGGGTTTAAAAGAGAAAAAAACTGAAGAATTGAATGCAGTTTGACTCTTCATGTCTGCTCTCAGTGACTTCCGTTTGGATTTTTTCTCCATGTCTGTGCCCTTGGTGAGTTCATTATGAGGTTGCTGGTGTCAGCAATTCAATGGGGACTGTCAGTGTCATTGGAGGGATGGAACAGTGCTTTCAGGAAGGGGGTGCTTGCTTATGCTGGCTCTGCACTTGTGCAATTATTGTCATCAGTAGGTGGCGTCCTGCATACAGTGTTTTCTCAGAACAGGCACCATGGAACAGCTCCAAAATAAGCCGGGCGAGGTGCAGTGTCTCCTCTGGTAGGATGCCTCATGACGGAGTGACATTGTCTCTTTCTGTGGATTATTGGTGGTGGGGTGTGTGATGCGACAGGCTTGGATGGGGAGCCAGAGTGACCAGCGTGGGGGTAACGCCACTGGTGTAGCACAGAAGATCAGGCAGAAGATGAAAGTTGGCATACATGTATGTGCTTACTGTGCATACAAATTCTGTTTGGATCGGTTGGGCGTTTTTTTATCATAAAATAATGCCCACCAATCCAAACAGAATTTATATGTGCAGTTTCATTTGTTTTCTTTGTTTAATTAGCTTGAAATTTCAGTTTTAGTGGCAAGACTACAGTGTTCCCCTCAGTCTTTTTCCCTTTCCATGTGCTTTCCATCGCCTTGTTCTGCTCCATCCTTCTCCAGTATCCTTCTTGTTGGAGAATTTTGCAGTTGAGCCCTGACTAGCTAGATCACAGGGACGGAAGGGAGCACTGTGGGAGGGAGTGCGGTGGGAAGGGAGCGCAGTGTGGGTAGCAGGGAGTGTTTGTGGGGAGGTAGCACTATGGGAAGGGAGCGCGGTGGGAAGGGAGTGTTGTGGGGAGGTAGCACTATGGGAAGGGAGCGCGGTGGGGAGGGAGTGTTGTGGGGAGGTAGCACTATGGGAAGGGAGCGCGGTGGGAAGGGGAAGCGCGGCGGGAAGGGAGCGCGGTGGGAAGGGAGCCCTGTGGGATGGGGCGCTGACACTGTGGGAAGAGGGTGCAGTGGGAAGGGGGCACTGGTGGGGAGGGGGTGCAGTGGGAAGGGGGCACTGTGGGAAGAGGGGTGCAGTGGGAAGGGGGCACTGGTGGGAAGGGGGTGCAAGGGGGCACTGTGGAGTGCAGTGGGAAGGGGGCACTGTGGGAAGGGGGTGCAGTGGGAAGGGGGCACTGTGGGAAGGGGGCACTGCAGTGGGAAGGGGGGGCACTGTGGGAAGAGGGTGCAGTGGGAAGGGGGCACTGGTGGGAAGGGGGTGCAGTGGGAAGGGGGCACTGTGGGAAGAGGGGTGCAGTGGGAAGGGGGCACTGGTGGGAAGGGGGTGCAGTGGGGTGGGGGCAGTGGGAAGGGGTGCAGTGGGAAGGGGGCACTGGTGGGAAGGGGGGTGCAGTGGGAAGGGGGCACTGTGGGAAGGGGTGCAGTGGGAGGGGGCACTGTGGGAAAGGAGCTCTGTGGGAAGGGAGGGAAGGGAGCGCTGTGGGAAGGGAGCGCTGTGGGAAGGGAACACTGTGGGGGAAGGGAGCGCTGTGGGAATGAGTGCTGGCTGGTCGGTAATACTGCGCTGTGGAATTCCTTCAGCATCAACCCGCAAGCCACAGTAATTTATTACCAGGGAGATCTATACTGATTAGTAGTCTGTTGGCCGAGGATTTTGATGTTCATTCACACAGGTTTTAGCAACAAGAGTCCACAGCCAGAGCCTACAGCCAGTGGGATGAGGAAAGAGACTGGGAGCCCTGAGAGGGAAATAGCATGGAGATTTATCAGTGAATGAGACAGGTCAAAGACAAGGGGGCTGTTGGGGGAGGGGGAGGGGGGTAGTGGGTGGTGGAGGGGGGGGGGGGCAGCTGTGTCCATTTAGGCTGCAGGCTGTCCCAGAATAAAGGATCATCAGCCAGTGGAGGCTGTCACTGTGAGCTGTGAGTCACTCACTCACTCTCCAACTCTCTTATCTCATCTTGAGGGCTTTTCCAAGGAGGGGTGTGTGTGTGTGTGTGTGTGTGTGTGTGGGGGGGGGGGGGGGGGGGGGGGGGGGGGGGGGGGGGGGGGGGGGGGTGATATGAGGAACACACTGAGGATTGTGGTGGGCAGCCCCCTCAGGATAGAGGGGTGGGGTGGGGGATGGAGGGTTAGGGATTGTGGGAGGAGGGTGTGTGATGAAAGTGGGGTTGCAGAGGATTAAAAATTGGGGGTGGGGGGGGGGGGGGGATGGAATGAAAGTGGAGAGGGAAATTGCAGAGAGCTGGCAGGGAGAAGGTGGGTTGAGAGAGGGGGGAGAGGGAGGAGTTGAGAAGTTTAATAATAGGGATGGAAGGGGGTGTTGATGGAGGAAGGGAGGGTGTGTGTGTGTGTCTGTATGTGTGTGTGTGTGTGTGTGTGTGTGTGTGTGTGTGTGTGTGCTGAGATATAAGATTTGAAGGGTAGAGTAGCAGGGAAGAGTAAGGGTCTGGGAAGGATTTGGAGGGGAGGGAAAGGGAAGAGAGCAAGAGTTCTTTAGGCCACAGTCATTGTGATAGGAATTTAGTGAAGGGGTCCCAGCACTGATATCCTGCGCTTCTGTGTCAACAACTAGTGTCAGAATAAGTCCCGGAGCAAATGAAAATCCTGACAATACTGTGTGATTAAATACTTTTTTCAGTTTCAGGTTGGGTTTTTTTTTTTTACTGGATCAGCAGATTGATACAAGTGGGCCTTGGATAAAAGGTCAGAAGATCCTACAAGTGAAACCGGGCTCTAGTCAGGCATAGGGGTTATCTGAATCTGTTGCTGTCAATGGGAGTCTCAAACCTTGCATATTTTCCGCACCGACACTTACAAAGTGTGGGTTTATTCGTTTGTTGAGAGAAAATCTAATTTAAGATTTTTTTTCTTCTTGTTTTTGTTTTGTGCATAAAAGCAGGATTATATGTAGGACTATGAAAGATTCAGAGATAGGTGACTGCGGAGCTGTCTTTTCAGAAGACGAAGAACAGGTGTCTTTGAACCAATGTGAGAGCCAACAAATCTATAGACTTCATGAATGACACACCGATTTCATTAAAAACTGACTCTACATAATATATATAATACACAAAATGATGAAATTAAAATTTGATTTGGTCATAATGCACATGCTGCTAGAAAAATAATGTGTAGTGTATTCTGATGCAACCGCTGACTTAGCTGCGGGTCCCAGTGAAACAAATTGGTCCCTGAGAGTGGTAGCTTTAAAAAAAAATTGGGTAGTCTGTTTTTGCAGGTTACCTTCAGGCCAGTGGTCACTGTAGGAGGAGGGGGGGTGGGGGGTGATAGGGGAATGGAGGCAGTAGTGTGAATGCAGGGTAGGGTGCGGGGGGGGGGAAAATGTTGGGATAAGTAACTTTAGAGATCATGTCTTTCCTGACCAGTCAGTCACCTGATTATGTAGAGGGCCACATCTACTGTGTCTTAGTCCCAAGTTTCATCTCACATTTTCAGCTGTGTTGTATGATAACTTCAGTATTGAAGTGTATGATGAACTGAAGTTCATCTGGATTCGGTGGATGGCTTTTTTTTGTTGTTGTGTTGTTGAATAAGAAAATATATACTGTGAAAGGAAAGAATGAATTGAGAGGGAAGTTTTTTGAGATTTTTTTGTGGCTGATGTTGTAAGAATCAGAGTTTTCCTCTTGATTGAAGTACCTGTTTCAGTAAAAGTTCACTAGTGATTTGTTTATTCAAGAATGGGGAGATAGGGTAAAGTGTTGTGAGCTTATGATTACACATTTCTAATCCGCTTACTCGCACTTTGTCAGTTTACTTGTTGTCAGTCTCATCATTTTGTAAGAGTTTTGTCATTTTTCTTTTGTTGTTTGTCAAGTTTCATTGTTGTTTTAGAATGTTGTCATTTTTCTTCCAGTTGTTGTTACTTTCATTGTATGAAGTTTTCATATTTGTTGTCAGTTTATTTGTTTTTGTGAAGTTTTGTTATTTTTCTACTTGCTGTTGTTGTTAGTCAGTTTCATTGTTTTGGTATCTAGGGTTATATTTATACATCATTTTCTTCCTGCCAGTGTAATTGTTTTGGGAGAGTCTTGTCGTTTGTCATGTTGTTGTTGTCAGCTTCATTGTGTTGATAGATTTTTGTCATTCTTCTTGATGTCAGTTTCATTGTTTTGTCTGAGTCATAAAAGTGGACATGTCAGTTGTCATTATCTGACATTGGCGCAGGTTCGGGGCTTTCAACTTGTAGCAAGGGTTGAGGTCATGATTGTCAGTGTGGGGTGGCATCAGTGTTGTCATTAATCATACATGTCTGATATAGTGATAGACTGATACGAAGTCAAAATGGTTAGGTGGACCAGTCTGCCGAATGACAGCAGAACAGTGACCCATGTTATTTTGGTTGGGAAATCAAAATGGAACAAAATGCGACACGAGGGGCAGTGTGGTGCATGCCAGTGTGTTCCCAGCAGGCAGAGAACCATGTGTTGTTGCTGTTAACTTTTCTCCTACTGATGGCCCACACATGGACAGCAGCAGCATTACACTCAGTTCACCATGGGCTGTACAGCAGTGAATAGCGCAGTCCGACTGAGAGCATAACAACGCACGAGTTTGTTCCTTTTTTGGTTTTTTTCAATCTGAAATTCATTTTAAGTGCTAAAGTTGTTCATGAATCCATTTTCAAAAGTTATCAGACTAGATCAGAGATTCACCATGGAAACAAAAGAAACAAAGAAAAAGCAAAACTTCTGAAAATGCTATGTAAGCAGCCATTGTGCAACCCATTGCACGTACAACAGGGAAAGACTACATCCATCTGTATATGAAGAAAAAGAGTTGAATCCTTTTTAGGCTTCAACCTAACTCCCCCATGTTCCCCTCCCTTTCCTCCCTCCCCTCCCCCTTCCCTCCTCTGTCTTCTTCTCCCCTTCCCTGAAAACTATCTTATGTTTCCCTCTCACGTTTTTCTTCATCTTCTTGTAATTTTATGTTATTTTAATGTCCAAGACGAAGAGTGTTTAAAATTGGAGGGGAGGAAAATTGCTTGCATGTGAAGTTTCTCAAACCTCTCTGTGTGCGGGGGTGGAGGGTGTAGGCGGGGGGAGGGGTCAGTTATCGTTTCACAGGGAAATTATGGATTTTCTCACATCTCTTTTGGGCTGCAAATGTCAAAGTGGACTTGCCTTTTGTTCCTTTCAAATGTCAAGCAGACAGATAAATAGTGGTCATTGGATCAAGAGTTTGGGGGGATGGGTGATGGTGGTGGCAGTGGTGGTGGTGGTATTGGTTTTGGTAGGCCTGGTGAGAGTGCACTTTTATCTTTGTTACGTTGATTCTCTACAAGAAATGTAGAACTTATGGTCTTGCCACAGAGCAAGCTGTAGAACTTATGATCTTCCCACAGACAGAGCGGC
>JADBJO010000756.1:235000-242500 GCA_016801955.1 Conus betulinus | reverse complement strand
TCTGGCTTATAATCTGTCTGCCTGCCTGCCTGCCTGTCTCAGTGTCTGTCTGTCTTCCCCCCCTCTCTCTCTCTCTCTCTCTGTCTCTCTCCTGTCTGTTTTACTAAATTCCCATGCAGGGCTCTTTTGGCAAAGTTGTGTTTGTTCTTTCCCAGTCCAGCCTCCCCCCCCACCCCCCTCAGTATCTCTCATGTTCGTCCACCCCCCTTGTTTTATGTCCGGTCTGTATCTATCGGCAGTACCTCCCCCCATCTCCCATTATTTCTCCTGCCCGTCCTGATCATGCCAGTTTATATTAGATCAGTCAGGATCTGGCACTACGTGTGTGTGTGTGTGTGTGTGTGTGTGTGTGTGTGTGTGTGTGTGTGTGTGTCTCATTGCATTATTCATCCCCCCTTCCCTGTCTTCCTTTTCGTTCTGATGAGATCCTTTGATCTTTCCTCCCTCCAGCCACCCTCCCCCTCCCTCCCCTTCTGTCCCTCCCATGCCAAAAAAGACTGGTTTGTGGAATAGATGGTTCTGGATCAGTTGGTCAGTCCATGCATGTTTGCGTCATTGATTATGTGGCGGGCTAACTCTGTTTGATCTCTCTCTCTTTTCTTTCCCATGGGATCATTTTGGATTTTTTTTTTTCTCCCAGACTTTTTTTTTTTTTGAGGGCAGACGCCTTTGAATGTCCAGCCTTCCAAGGCTCCTCTTTTCACTTTTGACTTGTTTCACAGTCTTCCCTTCAGCTAACTTGTCACGTTGCCGTCAGGGTCTGGTGTAGCTAACTTGCCACGTTGCCGTCAGGGTCTGGTTTAGCACTTGCCACGTTGCCGTCAGGGTCTGGTTTAGCTAACTGCCACGTTGCCGTCAGGGTCTGGTTTAGCTAACTTGCCACGTTGCCGTCAAGGGTCTGGTTTAGCTAACTTGCCACGTTGCCGTCAGGGTCTGGTTTAGCTAACTTGCCACGTTGCCGTCGGGGTCTGGTTTAGCTAACTTGCCACGTTGCTGTCAGGGTCTGGTTTAGCTAACTTGCCACGTTGCCGTCAGGGTCTGGTTTAGCTAACTTGCCACGTTGCCGTCAGGGTCTGGCATGCATGCTGCTCTTCCCAGGTTGCAGCTGTATAATGCGTGTTCTCCTGTGTCACACCAAAGAAAAAGTTGAAGCTGAAAGTAAATTGGACGTCAGAGATTTCATGTGCAGGGGATACATGTACGCATTGATCGAAAAATGGAAAGTTATTAAAAAGATTTTTTTTTTTTTTAATAAACTGAAAAACGAGAATCGCAAGATTTCATTTTGGTAATTAGTTCTCAGGTGCAAGGAAAATGGATGATATTGATATGATGTGTTTTTGAATTTCTTGTCAGTTTGCCAATAAACTCGATGAGGTGAAACCAGATATATATATATATATATATATATATATATATATATATATATAGGGAGGTGGCCAGTAAAATGTGCACAGCTGGAAAACTAGTATTAGAAGAATGTTGACATTGAGAGGAAATGAAAAAAGACTATTTGAAAGTTTCAAATGCTGGTTGTTACTGTTTTAACCCTGGAAAATTTGTCTTTTCACCCCCACCCTCTTGCAGCCCATCCTCTGGAAGTCTTTGCACTTACGATTGAATTCCTGCCAGCTGAACCCCTCTGCCAGTCACTAATGGCCTAAATGGTCTATCGAACCCTCTGCCAGTCACTAACGACCTAAATGGTCTATCGAACCCCTCTGCCAGTCACTAACGACCTAAATGGTCTATCAAACCCCTCTGCCAGTCACTAACGGCCTAAATGGTCTATCGAACCCCTCTGCCAGTCATTACGGCCTAAATGGTCTATCGAACCCCTCTGCCAGTCACTAACGACCTAAATGGTCTTAGCATGCTCTAAGTTCTGGTTTGTGATTGCCCACTCTGAAGGAAGCTTGTCACTGAGGTCAAGGTTAAACCAGTGACTGAATGGTACTAATTTTGGCTCTGCACAGCTGTGGTGCCTTGTTTGTAAAAAGTATGAAAGTCTTCAAACGTAGGAAGTTTCTGGATGACAGGCGAATGTAATAACTAAAAGAGCTAATGTTCATGTCATACAGGGATTTCAGAGAGAGAGAGAGAGAGAGAGAGAGAGCAAATGCACATAACACTGTTAAACTGTAACCAGATCCATTGTTTACTTTGTCTTATAGTTATAGCACTAGTTGTACTCTTTAATTTGAAAAAAAAAATTGACAGGTTTTACAGTGTTTTTTCAGTTTGTTAGTGTACCATATTGTCTGTTTATAATGATTATGATAAACAGCAGGACTCTGTCCTGTCAAAGAAAAAGTAATCAAATTTCAAACGTCAGTACAATTCTGTTGACAGATGTGATGTTAAAGGGGTAACCATATGGCATATTTGAAAAGGTGAAAACGATGAAAAACGCGAGGAGAATTTAATTATTTTATTTCATCCGTTAGATTGTTAATTGTTGGAGACGCACTCAAGTAAAGTGGAGATCTTGAAGGCATAAAACATGATGTTTTGATTGCTTACGAGGTGAGGAATTAGAGAAAAGTGCTTTTAAAAAACATCAGACTTTTGCATGATGATGTTTGATTGCTTACGAGGTGAGGAATTAGAGAAAAGTGCTTTTAAAAAACATCAGACTTTTGCAAATTGCGGAACAAATTGATGTGTAATGTCTTTAATATTCATTTCCATCCTTTCAACATTTCAGATCCATCTCAGAGCAAAGTTTTTATTCTCCCGCATCCCCACCCCTTTTGCCTTTTTTTCCCTTTCTTTTTTTTTCTTTTTTTAAAGAAAACTAAGGGGTAATCACTCCTCCTGCAAGGACTATCAGGGGAACAGACGAAACCAACATGGGGGGTTGTCTGTCAAATGCCAGAAGAGCTTCACCAGCTACTCCATCAGGGACACTTTCAGACAGGTGGAAAATTGAAAATGTTTGAAAGGAACTGTACTCTCATGGTACTGAACAGGTTGTTCAGCAATTGCAGAGGAGTCAAAGCCAGACATGTGGAGCCAACATGTTCCATTCATTACTTACTGACTTGTTATGTGGTCTGTGTGTTAATGAAGTTTGACGTGTCTGATGGATGGAATTTTGTTCAGTTTCCTTCATCTCCACAGCCAGTCGTCTGCACATGATAAGACCCCAGAGAAACAAAATAATACAGTATACATTTGCCCTTTTATGACTTTTTGCATGATTTTTAGCTGTAAAGGCATTGTCCCCAATCTGTACGCATCCAGAAATTTGGTCCTTTAGACTTAAGAGGTTAAAGGTTCTAATAGGGTACTGTCCTCCATCTCTATGTTTTCATAAAATATGGTCCTTGAGACTTAAGAGGTTAAAGGTTCTATAGGGTACCATCCCCTGTCTCTACGTTTCCTAAAATATATAATGGTCCTTGAGACTTCAGAGGTTAAAGGTTCTATAGGGTGCCATCCTCCATCTCTGCGTTTCCTAAAACGTGGTCCTTGAGACTTACGAGGTTAATGGTAAGTACTACTATCTTAGTGTCTGCAACATTTTTCTTCTGCACAGTGGATCCTGCATAGTGCATAGTGCTTTCCACACATGTCTGTCTGGTGTATGGCTTGTTCACAGCAGCAGCGTCTTCACCCTTTACCCATCATCCTCTGCCTCATTCTGTGCCAAGGCCAGAGAGATCATGGATAAATTTAGAATCCCCAGACCAGATAAAGGTAGAACCCCCCTCTGGACAACCACAAGACAGAGCTGCCTGTGTTTAGATCTCTCTTCTGTTCCCAGACTGGGGGCAGGTGCCCGCCCACCCTGTGGCAGCTGGCACAAGGGAGGGCTGCAGTGTGTGTGTGTGTGTGTGTGTGTGTGTGTGTGTGTGTGTGTGTGTGTGAGAGAGAGAGAGAGAGGAGAGAGAAAGAGAGGGAGAGAGAGAGAGAGAGATTGAGTGTGTGTGTCCATGTATCTGTGTGTGAGATAATGTGTGTGTGTGTGTGTGTGTGTGTGTGTGTGTGTGTGTGTGTGTGTGTGTGTGTGTGTGTGTGTGTGTGTGATTTAGAGATGGATGGGGATGGGGTGTGACTGTGTGCATCACTGTTTGAGAGAGAGAGAGAGAGATATGTGTGTACATGTATGTGTGTGTGTGTGTGTGTGTGTGTGTGTGTGTGTGTGTGTGTGTGTGTGTGTGTGTGTGTGTGTGTGTGTGTGTGTGTGTGTGTGTGTGTTTTACTCTGTGAATGATGATATTGTTAACTTTCTGTCATTTAATTGATATGTACTAGTTAAAAAGAGTAACTTGCAAAAATGGCATTCTGTCAGTCATTCTTAGTTGTTGGTGTACAGCGCTGAGCACAAACATACTGGTCACTGCCCCATGTATGCGTGTATTGTGATGTCATTTGAAACAAAGGTTTCTCTCTTCGGGGAGGGGGGGGGGGGGGGGTGGGGGGGGGGAGGGTGTCATGGGAGGCAAGCGTTTTGCCTGTTCTCAGTCCAAGTCATGAGATTGATATGAGCATGAAAAGGGGTCTTTTGTCGGAGATTGATATGAGCATGAAAATGGGTCTTTTGTCGTCTGTGTGTGTGTGTATGCGTGTGTGTGTGTGTGCGTGTGTGTGTGTGTGTGTGTGTGTGTGTGTGTGTGTGTGTGTGTCTTTTTATTTCTCTGCCTACCAGCTAGTCTTGTCTCAGTGTCAGCCTTTAGTATCAGACTTTATAAAGTTGCTAAAAAAAATACTAGTTCTCCGTTTGCCTGATTATCTCCCTTTCATCTCTCCTTTCTCTCCCTCATCCACTCTTTCACTATCTCTGTTACTACTGGCTTTCTAATGCTTTTGTTTTGTCTTCTTATTTGAGGGATTTTTTTTTTTTTTAATTAAAGCTGCACCCCCATTCCACCCCCCCCTTCCTCACTCCCCATTTAGCTTACCAACTCCTCTCTTCCTGTTTCTGCATAGTTTTTTTTTTTGTTGTTTGTTTGTTTTTTTCCTTGTTCTGGTCAATTCTGTCAGATTGGATTCCCATTTTCTTGTGCAGAATCTTCACTGCAGCCAAGGCCCAAGAAAAAAAATCTGACAGTTCTGCTTGTGGGGTAGCCAGGCTAAGCTTGCATGTTGGGTCAATCCTGCTGACAGGACCTTCATCGCATTGATTTGAGTCCTCAGGGTGTATTTATTGATTAGCTCCCCCTTCTCTTCCTCTCCACTGTCTTTTTTTTTTCTTTTTCTGATTTTGTATTTTTCTCGCTGCACTCTACCATGACTTCCATTTCCTCAGGCACCCATCCATCCCGACCCCCCCCCCCCCCCACCCCCACCCCACCGCACCCCCACATCTCTGTGCCAGTTTATCCATCCTCCCCTCCCTCCCCTCCCTCCTCCCCCCCTCCCCCCCCCCATGCTGCCTGAAGCTGTTGTTTTTCTCAGCCTCCTTTGCTGCTGTGTGTTTGTGTGTTCAGGGGTCCCCTTGCTTTCATCATGTCTTCAGTGGTCTCCCTTACTTCCATTCCAGGTTTGTTCAGTGGTCTCCCTTGGTTCCATCTTGGTCTGTGGTCTCCTTCCCATTTTTTCTATGAAGATTTGAAACTTTTGTGTCCATGTTCATGCTCACCTTTCTTGTGTGTCTTTTTTTTTCTCCGTCTCTTGTGTAAGAAGTGTCTGTACAGTGTGTTTACTTTTCTTTTTTTTTTTCCACTTAAAATTTTTTTTTTTTTTTTTTTTTTTTTTTGTTTTTTTTTTGCTGTCCCAACTTCTGTGTCACCTCAGAGGCAGTGCACCCACGTCGCTCATTCCGACACCCCCGGCTGGCCCTGCCGCAGCCCCGCCACCGGCAGGGAGCAGTCAATGTCAAGTCGTCAAGAGGCAACCCACCGGAGGAGACACTGCACTGCTGCCGAGTCACTTCGGTGGTGTTCAGTGGCGCCTGTTCTGATCTAACATACGCAGGACACCACCTACTAAGTCCCTTACTGACGACAATAATTGCTTAGTCGCGGAGCCGGCGTGAGTGAGCCCCCCCCCCCCCCCCCCCCCAGGGCGCCACCACGTCCGTCCAACGACAGCCCCCATGGACTCGCTGATACCGGTGACCCCGACGGAACCAACGAAGGCCACAGACATGGAGAGGACATCGAAATTGAGGTCACCATGAGAGCAGGGCATGAAGGGCCACAGAATTTGAGACATTTATTTTAATGCTGGTCGATGAGAATGAGGATGATTAAGATGATGCTACGGATTTCCATTTCGGTCTGAGACTACATGACAGGGCTGTACTCTACGCTTCCTTTCATAATATATCCCGGCGTCAACCAGGCCCGAGAGATACAGGCACCTGCAGTGTTGGTAAGGAAATTTGAGCAACACTCTCAGAAACGCATCCATTAAGTGGATGAAACTCGACTGTGTGGTCCCCAGTCTTCCCAACTGAGTCCGCAGCAAACTCAACTCTGGGTAGGAGCCGGTTGGGGCAGAAAAACCCACATGACTCTGATGGGATTCGAACCCACGACCTCCCAGCCGGGAGTCCGCGACGCTAACCACTTCGCCACGGTGAAAGACAGGGGTTCTGAAGGATAAAAAAAAAGAAGAAAATCTCACACGAAATTTAATCTCTTCCACTCATTTACTTGGGTGATGAATAAGAAAGACAGAAGAAAAATAAAAAAGAAAAAATTCTCACATTTTCTCCCTCTCTATGGGAGGCATGCAGTCTACTTCCAACGTCCAAGGTTTCCAGTCCCAAGTTTAAGGATTTTCGATCAGTTTACAACTTGTACTGTTAATAAGATTGTCTAGTGGGATTAACAAGAGGCACTGACACACATGCACACACGCATGCATGCATGCACCCACACACTTAGATTAATTTTGTCCAAACATAACATCATTGGATCGAAGTGGTAGTTTGCATTTGACTTGCCTCCCCTAGAAGTTAAGGTGGGAATTCCAGTTCTGATGATAGCACCATGTTGGTGTTGGTCTCCAGACTTGTCTGCCTACACTGCTTTTCTCCCCCAGACTTCTCACTGTCCCTTCTGTTTTGCTGTCTTCCTGTCCCTTTATTCCCGCTCCATTCTCTCTGCTCCCTGTCCCTTCTGTTTTGCTGTCTTCCTGTCCCTTTATTCCTGGCTCCATTCTCTGCTCCCTGTCCCCTTCTTCTTTTGCTGTCTTCCTGTCCCTTTATTCCTGGCTCCATTCTCTGCTCCCTGTCCCTTCTGTTTTTTGCCGTCTTCCTGTCCCTTTATTCCTGGCTCCATTCTCTGCTCCCTGTCCCCTTCTGTTCTGCTGTCTTCCTGTCCCTTTATTCCCGGCTCCATTCTCTGCTCCCTGTCCCTTCTGTTTTGCTGTCTTCCTGTCCCTTTATTCCTGGCTCCATTCTCTGCTCCCTGTCCCTTCTGTTTTGCTGTCTTCCTGTCCCTTTATTCCTGGCTCCATTCTCTGCTCCCTGTCCCTTCTGCTAGACTGCTGTCTTCCTGTCCCCTTTATTCCTGGCTCCATTCTCTGCTCCCTGTCCCTTCTGTT
>JADBJO010000756.1:175000-230000 GCA_016801955.1 Conus betulinus | reverse complement strand
AGACCCCCTCCTCCCTCCTCTCTCTCTCCCTGAAGACCCCCTCCCTCCCTCCTCTTCCCTCTCTCCCTGAAGAGACCCCTCCCTCCTCTCCTCTTCCCCTCTCTCCCTGAAGACCCCCTCCCTCCTCTCCTCTTCCCTCTCTCCCCTGAAGACCCCCCCCTCCTCCCTGAAGACCCCCTCTCTCTCCTCTTCCCTGTCTCCCTGAAGACTCCCTCCTCTCCTCTCCTCTTTCCTCTCTCCTTTTCCTCTGTCTCTCCTATTTCACTTATCCTTCTTTTTGTTGCAGATGTTTTTCCCTCTTTTTTTTTTCTTGAGAGCTAACTGAATTGCCCTTTGGGTTTAATGTTCTTTGGGAGATAAGGGAGGCTTCTTTGCATGCTTTCATTCATTCTTTTTTTCCACCGTGTGTGTGTGTGTGTGTGTGTGTGTGTGTGTGTGTGTGTGTGTGTGTGTGTGTGTTTTCTGTCGTCGTTCATTGAATTAAAGCAGGGTTGGTATGCGTCTTTAGCAGATTCCCACACCCCCTCCCCTCTTCTCCACTTCCTTATCTTTTCTTTTTAAAGACTGCATTGCCTGCACAGATGGTACGTTTTGTTTTTTGTTTTTTGTTTTTTTTTTTTTAAGCATTATGGAAAAGAAATTGATTGAAAGGGGAAAATCTTTTATAGTCATGCTTTTCAGGAGCCTTTTGAGTTGAGTGTTTTAAGGAAAGTAGCCAGCAAAGGTTGCATGTACTGGGAGTGGCTTTTGGTGGTAACCTGCGCAGAGCTTTTCTGTTGTCATGATGCATACATCAAGGGCATGCTTCAGTGCACCTACATAACGAATCTTCATAAGTTCTGTGTGTCAGCCATTACATCAAGATCATGTATATCTGTGCATTTATGACATGCACTAATGCTCCCAGACAGCCACGCAAGCATACACGCACACACACACCCCCCCTTGTGCACGCACACTCGCACATACATGCACGCACGCACGCGCGCGCGCACACACACACACACACATATATATATATATATATATATATATATATATATATATATATATATATATATATATATATATTTTTGTTGTCAACAATTTCTGTTGAAAACTAAGTAATGCACTTGCAGTCAGTCACAAACAGCATTCAGTAAGCTCCACTTTTTTCTTTTAATGTGTGCACCACACACACACACACACACACACACACACACACACACACACACACACACACACACACACACATTTATACAAACAGATTCACATCCCTTTTCCTTTGTGTCTTATTCTGTGAGAAGCTTCGAGATGAATTATTTTTGAAATATGATTTACTGCCCAGCTGCCCAGCTTCATCTTGATTAAATTTGTAGGGCTGATGGTAGTACACACATACATGTCAGAGAGAGAGAGAGAGGACAGGAGAGGAGTGGATGGGAGAAGGGTCTAGGTAGAGCTAGACCCCTTCATCATCAGTTCACAGGCTCAGCTAGTGGTAGACTGTGCACATTTGGACAGAGGAGAGCAGGGGAGGGAGGGAAGGATGGGGGGGGGGGGAGGGGGGGGAGGGGAAGAGGGGTTGTGTTCCACCCACCCTATTTCATTATCCCCTAGCCTCATTCCTGAAGATGTCTGAAAGTGAGCTGAAGTCAGAACCACCCTGACCAACTGTTGGTGTTCATACTAATTTTTTTTTTCTCCATTGTCAGGTTGCAGCCATCATCGAGTTCATTATCTTTCATTTGGATTTTGTTTTGTTTTTTTTTTGTTTTCTCCTGTCAGAGTACGACTCTTTTTAGATTTAGATAGAGTTTATGGTAGATCTTTCTAAACCACCCTGAAGAGGCTTGTAAAGTCAGCTAGCTAGGCTAGAAAAGTAGAAAGTAGACTAATAGAATTATACTAGAACTAAGGTCTACAAAATCATAATAATGGGTCTCACTAGTCTTTCTGTGTCTCTGTGTATGCGTCTGTGTGTCTGTCATTGTTCCCTGTCTCAATGATGGGTCTCACTTGTCTTTCTGGTGTGTGTGTGTCTGTCATTGTTCCCTGTCTCAGTGATGGGTCTCACTTGTCTTTCTGTGTCTGTGTGTCTGTCATTGTTCCCTGTCTCAGTGATGGGTCTCACTTGTCTTTCTGTGTCTGTGTGTCTGTCATTGTTCCCTGTCTCAGTGATGGGTCTCACTTGTCTTTCTGTGTCTGTGTGTCTTTCAGTGTTCCCTGTCTGCCTGCCTGCCTGTCTGTCCATGTGTCTGTCTGTCTCTCTGTATTTCTCTCTGTCTCTCTCAGTCTCTCTCTGTCTCTGTCTCTGTCTCTCTGTCTCTCTCTCTCTCTGTGTATGTGTGTGTGTGTGTGTGTGTGTGTGTGTGTGTTGTGTGTGTGTGTGTCCCCATCCGTCTGTCTACCACTCTGTCTCTGTCTTTCTATTTCTTTTTCTTTCTTTGTTTCAGTTTCTTCCCCCCCCCCCCTCTCTCTCTCTCTCTCTCTCTCTCTCTCAGCCTACCTTGATGCATAGATTCTTCATCTCCCCCTCTCCCAGCTTTTCTGGCATTTTTTTTTTTTTTTTTTTGAATTGACACTTGTTCAGGATGGGGAAAGGGAGAGGAAGGAGAAGACAGGAGAAAGGGGAGAGGGATGGGTGGGAGGGAGGCAGGAAGGGGATGATAAAAACGGCTCAGCAGAAGATGAATATGACATGTGGGCACTTGCCTAGGCGTAGATCTATTAGATCTGTTATCTCTATTTCATTTGGCAATTCACATAGAATCTGTTCTGTTGCCTGTGGTTTAAGGGTGTTTGTGTGTGTGTGTGTGTGTGTGTGTGTGTGTGTGTGTGTGTGTGTGTGTGTGTGTGTGTGCATGCATGCATGCGTGCATGTGTGTGTGTGTATGTGTGTGTGCACACGTGTGATTGTGCGCGTGTGTGTAGGGGGGAGTGAGATGGGATGGGGGTTCTGTTTGACCTACAGTGGATATTATGTGCTGGGGTTTTCCAGACCATTTTCTTCCTTTATCAAGTTTATGGCATAGTATGCGTCCATGCAAAGTGTCTTGGTAAGCCAACTAGGAACAAGGAAAAAAAGCAGCAACAAACAAAAAAAAAGATCTTGATGGCTTGATAATCTAATATTGCAGCAGCTGGAACTGACAGTATTTTATGGTGTTCCTTTGAGAGAGAGAGAGAGAGAGAGAGAGAGAGAGAGAGAGAGAGATGTTTTTATTCAGTTTTGGGCCAAGAGAGAAAGAGGAGGGGAGGGGATTTTGTCTTCACACTGAACTGGGTATCTTTATAAAGAGGAGGGGGGGGGGGGGGGGAGAGAGAGAGCGAGCGAGAGAGAGTAGGGACTTTGTCTAAAGTTACACTGAAGTGGGTATCTTTATAATGAGGAGGGGGAAGAGAGAGAGTGGAGGGGAGGGGATTTTGTCTTCACACTGAACTGGGTATCTTTAGAGGAGGAGGGGAGAGAGAGAGAGAGAGAGAGAGAGAGAGAGAGAGGAGGGCAAGGGCAGAAGAATGAAAGAAGATCAGCCCATGGTGTTTTGCCTCCCTACCATTAAGGCGCTAAATTGCTGTTGTCGGTTCATTTCAGTTTGAAGTGAACATGATACCAAGGGAGGTTATTTTGAAAGAACAGTGAAGTGGGATTTCAGGTTTTTGCAGTTTGTGGAATGAAAGTTAGGGAGAGGTTTTTTTTTTTTCTTTTTTTTTTTTTATTTTTTTTAATAAAATAAATTCTGAGATTTTTTTTCATTAGCTTTTAGAGAGAGGAATAAAGAAGATTTTTCCGTCTTATTGTAAAAATGAGTTGCTCAAAATAGATATCTTATTTACTTTGTTTATTTGTGTGTTTTCACTAAATATTTATATTTTTTTTTCTTTGTTTTTCATTTTCAACTGATTTTAAATGACCTGAGAAAAAGGAGCAAGTTCTTCAGCACTAAGAATCGTCCTCACTACAGCGTGTCTAGAAATTGCAAATCTCAGACTAGTCAGAGGTCATGCAGAGCCTCCCTTTAGAACTGCCCAGGGCAAGAGGTCATGCGGAGCCTCCCTTTAGAACTGCCCAGAGCAAGAGGTCATGCGGAGCTCCCTTTAGAACTGCCCAGGGCAAGGAAACTGCTGCAGATGACCATCATGGACAGGCATCCCTCCCACCAACACTTTTTTCTTTTTTCTTTTTTTTTTTTTTTTTTTTTTTTTTTTTTTTACTGTTCTGACTCCTTGTCCTCTCAACCCATACCCATTGCTCTCTCTTTCTCCCCCTCTCTTTCCTTCTGTTTCAGGGGTTAGCTCCCCTCCTACTCTCCCCTCTCCTGTAAGAGTCTGTCACTCTCTCTCTCTCTCTCTGTCTCTCTCTCTCTGTGTGTTTCTTCGCCCTCCCAGTCTCTTTCTCCCCTTTTTTCCCTCTCTCTCCCCCCTCTCTCTTTCCCTCCTTCCCTCTCTCTCACTCTCTCTCATAAGAGTCAGGAGTCATGATTCATTGATCAGTGTGCTAGGAAAGAAGAATGTTTAATTATTGCTTGAATCCTTCTCAGTAGGCGTGACTTTTTTCTGCCTTTCAGACGTAATATGCATAAGGTGTGATGTTGGTCGATGCTACAGCTGTCACAGGCTGTCTTTTTTTTTTTTTTTTTTTTTTAACCCGCCTTTCAGATGTGCTGAACAACACTGCAGGTGTTAAAGGCTGTTTTTTTTTTTTCTCCTGTGTTTCAGATGTGGTGAACAGTGCTGCAAGTGCCAGAGGCTGTTTTTTCTCATGTGTTTCAGATGTGGTGAACAACACTGCTGATTCAGATGTGGCGAACAATGCTGCAGGTGCCAGAGGCTGTTTTATGTTTCTCTTGTGTTTAAGATTTGGTGAACAATGCTGCAGGTGCCAGAGGCTGTTTTTTTCTCCTGTGTGTTTCAGATGTGGTGAACAATGCTGCAGCTGTCAGAGGCTGTATTTTTTTTTCTCTTGTGTTTTTCAGATGTGGTGAACAATGCTGCAGGTGCCAGAGGCTGTTTTTTTCTCTCTGTGTTTCAGATATGGTGAACAACACTGCTGCTGTCAGAGGCTGTTTGTTCTTGTGTTTCAGATGTGGTGAACAATGCTGCAGCTGTCAGAGGCTGTTTTTTTCTCATGTGTTTCAGATGTGGTGAACAATGCTGCAGCTGTCAGAGGCTGTTTTTTTCTCGTGTTTCAGATGTGGTGAACAACACTGCTCTGTCAGAGGCTGTTTTTCCTCATGTTTCAGATGTGGTGAACAAAGCTGCCAGAGACTTTTTTTCCCAAATGACAACCATGCAGCTAGCACAGACAGTTTTTTTTTCCATATGTTTTATTTGCGGTGTTGATGAATCCTACAGCTGTTGGTTGGTGTGTATTTGTGTTTCAGATCGGGTGCAGCTCACCCAGAAGCTGGCAGACGCTGTGTACCTGTGTTTTTTTGAGGTGGTGTTGGTGAAGGCTAATACAGCTCTAAGATTCTGTTTACTTGTGTTTCAGATGTGTTGCTTCAAGACTGACTTTTGAGATGCTGTTTTTACCATTCCAGATGTGGTGCTTATCATCAACGCCACCATGCCGATCTTTGACGTCAACGACGAACGGCCTGTGTTCAGAAATGCCCCTTCCCCCTATCTGGCCACCGTGGCAGCCACTGCGACGGCTGGAGTGGAGATCTACGAGCTGTATGCCAGCGATGACGATGCAGACTCCCAGCTGGATTATCAGCTGGTGTCAGGTATGTATCAAAAGGGAAGAACTCTCTGAGGTCAACAAAAAGCCTGCCAGGTAAAGCACCTCAAGGCATGAGATCATGTGTGGGGAAACGACGGTGAGACATGGCAAAGATTGCTGTATGTGCATTGGAAGGATGATCTCCATAAATGGTTGAAAATGGTCATTACAGAGAGGAAAACCTTGCTGGGTGGGTGGTTAGTCAAGTAACGACAGAGACTGAATTCATTCCAGATAAACAGTTTTATAGAGGTGGAAGGGGTGGGAAGGGGAGGGGGAGGGGAGGGGGGCTTCTGCTGGGAGGCAAGCCTAGAACGGACAAAGGCTCTGTTTGTTCCAGCGAACCAGCCACTGTACTGCAGTGGTTAGCATTGCGGATTCCCACAACTGACAGAGCTGTGGGTTCAATTCTCTGTGCAGCCATTTATGTTCAGGATTTTTAAGCTCACGACCTCCTGTCCAGTGTTGATTGTGCTGTAGGGTCATTTGGGGAGACTAAAATCATACAGTTGAGTTATATCCTTTTAAAAGATACCTGTGATTAGTGTTGTCAGATTTCACTGATCGGCATGAACTGGAAAGTCTCCAGTTATGAGGAGCTTCATGCTCTCGCTCTCAAGGTGACCTCAGTTTCACCTTCCAGTCCACATCTATGCCTTTGGTGAGTTCATGTTGAGGTCAGTCAGCGGATCGGCAAGTTCATGGGGACTATCATTAGGTGGAAGTCGTAAGGCCTCCCAGATGGCGACACTGGGCTCACACTGCCTCCATCATAAGCAGTTTTCATCGTCGTCAGAAGGGCAGTGAAGTGAGGTTTGTCCTGCGTATGTTAGATGAGAACAGGCACCACTGAATGCCACTGAGGTGACAGGGCAACAGTGCAGCAGCTTCTCCACTGGTGGGTTGCATCCTGAGGACTTAAGTTTGATTCTCCCAGTGTGTTGCCAGGTTCTGAGACTGCACGGGACAAGCCAGGGTGAGGCTGTGTTCAGAAAGCCGGAAAGAAAAGAATGGGGGGATAATGCCAGTGGGGTGGAATGAAATATGGGACAGAAAAAAAAAAGTCCAGAAGAAAGAAGCTTCTTAACTTGGAGGGATCTTTTATTGCAAGCATTACATGCTTCCTGTGCTCATTTTGTTTCTTTGTGAAGTTGCCAAACATCCCCCCACCCCCCCCCTCCTCCAAAAAAAATGTGATCATATTTACAAAGTGTATGATTTGATTGGTTGATGTTATTTCATTAGAACCATGAAAAAGGGACAAAGAGAGAAGACTTAGTGTCAGTTTATGCTGAACTAGTTGGATGGCGTTGTGAAGAGGGGATGGGGGAGAGAGAGAGAGGTAAGGAGAGAGTGAAGATGTATCAGCTGGCAGTTCTGCAGAGAGAGGAGGTAAGGAGAGAGTGAAGATGTATCAGCTGGCAGTTCTGCAGATTTGTTGTGCAGCAGAAGTGGAGGCCTTTTTTCTTTGGAGAAACTTGTATATGGGGTGTTTGAAATTCTGGCTTTCTCTGCTGATAGTTTGTTCTCTTCTAATTGCCACTTTTATTGTTAGTTGATGCATCACATATTGTCACTCTATACATTATTTATCGTTACACATGAATCATGTCACTTGATACGTAATTTCTCTGTTAATTCCTGTTTGCAGTTTCATTCCAGTGGTTGATTTTTTTCTCCCCATTTCTCTCTTGCAGCGGACCCTGAGAAATACAAGGACCGATTTGAGGTGGTGACCGAACTGGTGGAGGTCAAAGGTTACGGGTCCATCTACAAAGGTTATCTGCGCACCAAGGGGTCAGGCCGTTACCCAGACGACAAGGAGATCAAGGTGGACGTGTCGGCGCGAGACAAAAATGGGGATCCCTCACAGCTGACAGTGATGACGGTGCGTGTGTCTGGTG
The DNA here is from genome assembly GCA_016801955.1 of Conus betulinus. Taxonomy (NCBI): domain Eukaryota; kingdom Metazoa; phylum Mollusca; class Gastropoda; order Neogastropoda; family Conidae; genus Conus; species Conus betulinus. Next base: position 222,389 of record JADBJO010000756.1, on the reverse strand, counting down.
GGGGTGCGGCGGCCGCCCCAGTTCTACGAGGACCCTTACTACGGCTTCATGTATGAAAACAGCCCCACCATGAAGAGGTGAGTTCTACGAGGACCCTTACTATGGCTTCATGTATGAGAACAGCCCCACCATGGAGAGGTGAGTTCTACGAGGACCCTTGCTGCGGCTTCATGTATGAGAACAGCCCCACCATGGAGAGGTGAGTTCTACGAGGACCCTTACTACGGCTTCATGTATGAGAACAGCCCCACCATGGAGAGGTGAGTTCTACGAGGACCCTTACTACGGCTTCATGTATGAAAACAGCCCCACCATGGAGAGGTGAGTGGTGGAGACAGCAGAGGGGGTTGTTGTGCTCACAAAGCGGAACAGCCAGATCGGGTTAATGTCTCTTAAACCTGTCAGCTATCAAGTTGACTTGGCGTATCATTTGTTATGCGAATACCTACTTCTGTTTTAAAAGCATCAAACCTTAACTTGAAAATTGGGGTACTTGTGAACAAAAGAATTCAGACACCAAAAGAAAACACTAGATCTAAATCAAACCCAGTTTGTGTGAAAATCTTGTTGTGTTCTCAGCTGTGTGTGTGTGTGTGTGTGTGTGTGTGTGTGTGTGTGTGTGTGTGTGTGTGTGTGTGTGTGTGTGTGTGTGTGTGTGTGTGTGTGTGTGTGTGTGTGTGTGTGTGTGTGTGTGTGTGTGTTCGATGTTTATGATAGACCATGGCAGTCACTGTCTTGCATTCTGTAGATCTGGAATCTGTCTGTGTAAACTGTTGCCAGTTTCTGACTTTTTGTTCATCTTGCTCACTGTAACTGAAGTTTCAGCTTCAAGCCAGTGTGAGAGCACCTGTACAATCTGTATTGTTTACCCTGAGTCACCTTGAACAATTCAATGGCGCCTAGACCTCTAAATCCACAGCTTATGTGAATGTATGTCCACCAGGGTAGGAAATCAGCTTGTTTAAAAACACCAAATAAGGATTTGGGGGGGGGGGGGGGGGGGGGGGGTTATGGATGGGGGGGGATGGAGTGGTGTTTTTAGGAAAAACATGTGGATGTTGCTGAAAATACCTGCGAAAATATTGAATACTTTTCAGTTTGACTGTTTTTTTGGTGGTTTTTGTTTTGTTTTGTTTTGTTTTATGTTTCAGATTTTTATTGTTGTTTTCTGCTCTTTATGTTACTTGTGAGTGTATATGTGATATCTCAAGAGTAGGGGATGGGAGGGGGTGGGGGTGGGGGGGATTCAAGAACAGAAACACGTAAATAATCATAGCTTTGTTGCTGTTCCAAGTGATTTTTGTACTGTGTCAGTAATAGGTTGTAATGTTAACATGTAGTCAGTCATAGATTTGTTGCTGTTCCGTGTAAATTTAGGATTGTATTAATAATTAGTATTAATATATATATAGTGAAGATAATAGTTTTCAAGATTAAGTCTTTGTACCTTACAGGAGGAGAGCCCATTGAAAAAACTCTGTGGCAGATGAGAAGCTGTGAGAGCACTTCAGGTATGTTCTTTTCCTTCGGCGTCAGGGGAAGATGAACCCCCCAGAGTCGCTGACCCTGCACCCTACCAGGGGGCTATGATAATTCCCTGGCTCCAGCGCCGTTCCATATTTTTCTATACACACAGCTTTCTTCCATCTCACAGTGCTGTTCAATGGAGAGTCGCCCTGTCACCGTCACTCGAAGTCATGCTTGACATGAGCTCAGAAACGTTGAAAGGTAATTTTTTTTAGGACCAAATCAAAGCACTTTTACCATACTTGCTGTCCTCAGATGTGCACCTGGATGAAGATTTGCAGGTAGGTTGATGGGGGGAAAAGAAGTGTGGGGTTTCTGTGTGGTGAGGCAGAATCGGGCAGAGTGGTGGGGTCTGGCACAAGAGCTGTGTAGGGCGGAACTGTTGTGAAATAATGGAGTGCATGAAATGTATACAGAGATAAGACACAGGGGGGTGTAGGCTCATGTATGCTTCAGTTGCATGCATGCGCGTGCGTGCACACATACATTCACTTGCTCACTCACTCATACACACACACACACACACACACACACACACACACTCTCTCTCTCTCTCTCTCTCTCTCTCTCTCTCTCTCTCATGCATGCATGCTCACTCACTCACTCGCTCACTCACTCACACATGCACACACGCACGCACGCACGCGCGCACGCACGCACGCACGCACGCATGCGTACACACACATACTCGCTTACTCACTCAGCACACACACACACATGCACACTCACTCACTCACTCACTCACTCACATGCACAAGTACACATGCACGCACACACATGCACACACGCACACACGCACGCACGCTGAAGAGCATGACAGTGGCGCCATAGAGGGAGAGAGAAAACAGACAGCAAGGCGCAGGTTGGAACAAAACATGGCTGTGTGATGCAGCCCAAAGTTATCAAACAAGTCAGCTTACAAGAAAAGGTCAGCAGAAAATAGGAGAGGGCGTGGGCGAGCCAAAAGAGAACAGTTTTGTCTGGTGTTGGACTGAGCTGCTTACGATCAAAACAGGCTTTTCGGGAAGCGAAACAGTGAGAGGTCCAGATTGATTTCTTTGTGGGAATTTGCATGTACAGGGCGTATGCACAGCGGTGCAGATTTAAGGTTTGGTTTGAAACAGTACCCTATTGTTCAGTGATATTTTCTTGCGATCTTGTGACGACCATGGTTTTTCTCTTTGCTCACTTTCTGGAGAATTGCCCCCCCTTCCCGTCCCCCTCAAACATCCCCCCACTCCCCCATTCCCACCCCACTTCTTCCTGACCTTCCTTCTCTTCCCTCTCTTCGTGCTGCCTGTTGCTCCCCCCCCCCCCCCCCCCTCTTCCCCCCCTCTCTCTTTTTCTCTCTCTCTCTCTCACTGTCTTTGTCTCTGTCTCCGTCTCTGTCTCTCTCTCTCTCTCACTGTCTTTGTCTGTCTCTCTCTTTCTCTGTCCCCTTCTCTCTGACAATACTGCTCTTGACATCAGTAATTCTGATGCACAACAGGTGTGAACAACAATTCAAGAAAACATCGGTCTTTAGTTAAATGGACACGGTTTAAATCAAATGGCTGTCTGTCCTTCAAAAAAGAACAAAAAGTTAAATGGACACTTTAATCAAATGGCTCTCCATCCTCCTTCAAAAAGAACAAAATAATCATGATGGTTACTACTACAGAACAAAAAAATGTAAAAAACTTAAGCCAGAATTTATATGACCATCTCTCTCTCTCTCTCTCTCTCTCTCTCTCTCTCTCTCTCTCTCTCTCTCTCTCTCTCTCTCTCTCTCTCTCTCTCTCTCTCTCTCCATCCCTCTGTCTTTCAGTTTGTGTTGTCTCTGTCTGTCTGCTTCCTCTCTCCCATTCTGTATTTCTTGGTCTGTCTGTACCCTTCTCTCTATACCTCTCTGTATATCCATTTCTGTCTGTTTCTGTCACTGTCTCTCTCACTGTCCCTGCTGGCTGTCTCTTGCTGTCACTGTTTCTCTGTCAGTTTCTGTCTCTTCTCAGATGCTGTCAGTCTGTTTGTCTCTCTCCCCCCCCCCCCTCTCTCTCTCTCTCTCTCTCTCTCTCTCTCTCTCGAATGTTCAAGATGCATATCAGCAAGTTGTGTTCATACCCCTTTTTCAGAAGACTAGGAGGTATTTTTATACCTGCAGTAAGAGTTTTTAGGGGTATAGGTTGAACCGAACATTTGTAAAAGCACTTGTGCCCCATGGCTGCTGTTCTTTTTCTGTGTCACTGCTCCACGTCCATTCATTTTTTTCTTTTTCCACTGTCCATTGATGTCCCCATTCCTGCACATATCTCCTCCATACCATGGCAGCTGCTGTCCTTTTTTCCTAGCCCCACTTCATTTCTATGCCTTCATTGAAAAAAAATTATTTTTTAGAATGAATGTAATATAGCAAGAAAAAAAATCTGAATATTAGGTTACAGTCAGAAGTGTATCTTATATAAAATCACTGCAATATGAATGCTAGAAACTTTGTTTCCTTGGAACCTAGAATCAGGAACATAATGAATATTGTCACTGGTTATGAAAAAAAAAATGACCAGAAACAACAAAAGGCAACACATTGCTGGAAAATGTACCGATAAGAACCCCAGTGTGAAGGTCACCTGAACCCAGTGTCAAGGTGACAGAACCCCAGTGTCAAGGTCACAGAACCCCAGTTTCAAGATCACAATGCCGGCACCTCCCTGGTGGCACAGTGGTCAAGGTCATCCTCCAGTTTTCCTGCTGATAGACTGAGTTGTCTGGCTTGTGTCAGCTGGACAATGTCCATGTTGGGGGCTGGACCATCTGGTGGCAGACTCAGGGGCCTAATGACCAGTTGCTGCCCCCCCCCACCCCACCCCTCTACCCACCCCCCTTACTGCCCCCCACACACCCACACACACACACACTCCTGACCCTCTTGTCTTTGTCTATGGCCTGTCCCATCAGTGTGGTGATTTGGTGGTATGGCAAGCAGGCAGGGGCTGGTGTGCCCACTGCTGCATAGCTCATGCCTTTGTGGGGAGGACTTAAAGATGGGGGTGGGGGGTGGGGGGGGGGGATGGGAAGGAGGTGGGTGAGATGGTGAAGCAGGGTGGGGTTTGTAGGACTACTATAGGATAGTTTGTGTGCTAGTTGATTTTGTTGATTTATCAAATGAGGACCTCATTCTCTGTGGCAGGGTGACGCAGCAGGATGGCAAGGATTTGAAGATCTCCACAGTGAAATTCCAGAAAGGCAAGGTCCACTACGAGCTTTACGACGACGCCAGTCAGCGGTCTAAAGTCTTCGGCATTGACGAGAACGGCAGGATTTTTAATCGACAAGTCAGTAACGTCCGACTTTCACAGACTTGAAAAGCATGTTTTGTGGCTGTCGCACCTTTTGCTGCCTGTCATTTTTGTTGCTTTCGTACCTTTTAAACACACCTGCACCCAGGCTGGTGCTGTTGCAGACATCAAGCTAGGAGTACATAGGCAGCAGTCATTGGCAGACTGTGATGCTGTACTGTAATTTAGGTACAAAAAATGTAAAAAAACAAAAAAGAAGATGGGGGAAAAAGGCAGCATTATCGTGCAGACTTTTAGACAGAAAAAGACAGTCCATGTGCTAAAAATGCATGCCTATTTCTTCCGTTGTTTTAATAATAATTTTTTTTTTTTATGAAATCAGAAGACAAACCACACCAATGGGACACATAACATTCTCTCATCAGTTTCAGACTAATACTTTCAGACAGAAAAAAAAAACCCACCCTGCAGTAATTTTCAAATTACTAAGGCGATACTTTCTGTTTAACTCAAATTCTGACCAGGGAGTCGTATACATGGCTAAATCAGTTCTTGCAGCCATTTGTGTTGTCTCCCTTGGATGTGACCAGACCTGCAATTGTGGACAGGGCCTGTGTCCTCCTCACGGCTCTGTGGTCTGATCATCCTTGTTTGCATTATTTAGCGCACACATTACAGCGCGTGTCAGCTCTGTGAACCCACATACCACATTTACATACGTGTTCTTGTGTATGTCAAACTGGTCACTGCAAACCAAAGTTTTTTTTTAATGCAAAGAAATTAATAAATGTTCTAAAGCACTGTCTGTTCTAAAACACCTTGTTGTTCTAAGGTTAAGGCATATGTGTGTGTGTGTTTTCAAATAGACAAAGAGACTGACAGACAGAATGAGGGAGAGGGCGAGTGAGAAAGCAAGAGAGAGAGAGAGCAAGCAAGCAAGAGAGTGAGTGAGCGAACGAGAGAGAGAGAGAGCGAGAGAGAGTAAGCAAGCGAGAGAGAGAGAGAGTGAGTGAGAGATAGTGAGCAAGAGAGGGCAAGTATGAGGAGTGCCACAAGAGAAGAGAGGTTTTTAAGTGGTTTAAAGGAAGACCTGTCATTTACGATCAATTCAGGTGTTGGACTACGAGTCAGTGGACCGGTCGCTGCAGCCCCTGCAGTATCGCCTGGTGCTGTGGGTTTACGAGGACCTTGACTCCAAGACCCTGTCCAACAATGCAACGGTAGGTTGGAGGTGGGGCTCATCTGGCAACCATCCTGGAGTGTCGTAGACTTTGATTAGAACCATTGAGAAATGGCGCTAGTATGACTGTGTCCAGACTGGAAGAGCCGAAATGGTGGCAGTGAGAGTGAAGAATGTAGTGTCTAGTTGTGAGTTTGTCTTGAGTCCTGAGTGCTAAGTTTCGCTCTTGGAATCCAAACAAGATCTGAAAGTTAGAGGAGCAAAATGATAATTGTATAACAGTGTAAGTATGTTTGAAATGTGCACCTCCAAGGCGCCCTCTGTGTGAAAAATGTGTGTGCCCGTTCTTGAGGTGATGTGTATAAGAGATTCCAGGTGTTTAGACAATTACACTAGAATTTTATTTAAACAACTCTGTAAAGAAAGATGAGAAGTGACCAGTGCAGCAGTACATTAACAGATAGTCATATTACAGTCAACAGATAGAATTACATTACAGTTAAAATTTGGGAAACAAATTACCATTCAATTCATAATTCAAGATGATTGTTTTCAGAAAACATACTAAGTTTGTTTTCAGGAAACACGCAAAAATTGTGAGCCTTATGTTTACTTTGCTGCAAAAAACTGTGCGCAGACTGTCAGAAAGTCGAGGCTCTCAGGTGAAGAATTTGATCAGGAATTTTTTTTCATTCTACATGTATAGAGGGGTGAACAGTGTAGGTACACGCGACAGTTTTGTTCTGAAAGGACTGAGTCCAGAAGTGGATGTTGGTGTGTGCAGCTGATCATTACAGTGCAGGATATGAACGAACGACAACAAGCCAGAGTTTGAGACCTCCCACCACCTCACCACCGTGCGTGAAGACCTGCCAATCCATCAGTCCGTCACAGAAGGTCTGCCCCCTTACTCCCTTCTATCGTCAGCATAGTGTTAGATGTCTGACCTAACCAACTACTTATTTTTTTTTATTGTAGTCACCAAAATAAGTCTTTTAGATTTCCAGATAAATGATTATAAATCTTGTGAGCCTGGGATACTTTTTTTTGGTGGGGGTGGGGGGGGGGGACATTTTCCAAAATTCAAATCGCAACAAATTTTACAATCTACACTGATTTATGTGCTGAAGCCATTGATTGTCCGTAATGTGTTTGAAAAAAAAACAAGCCTTTGGTTCTGCCATTCATTGTCATATTTGGCTGAATCAGGAAAAAAAAAGGAGGTTTTTACTTCTTCATCTTTACTGAAGCCCATTGCCAATGGCAGTCACTTTTTGTTTTAGCAGAGGCCACCTAATGCTGCATCTTTATGCTCAGTCCTCCCATATAGTCTGTATAGAAATAGAAGTATGCCGCATCTTTACGCTCAAGTCCTCCCATATAGTCTGTACAGAAATAGAAGTGTGCCGCATCTTTATGCTCAAGCCCTCCCATATAGTCTGTACAGAAATAGAAGTGTGCCGCATCTTTACGCTCAAGTCCTCCCATATAGTCTGTACAGAAATAGAAGTGTGCCGCATCTTTACGCTCAAGCCCTCCCATATAGTCTGTACAGAAATAGAAGTGTGCCGCATCTTTACGCTCAAGCCCTCCCATATAGTCTGTACAGAAATAGAAGTGTGCCGCATCTTTACGCTCAAGCCCTCCCATATAGTCTGTACAGAAATAGAAGTGTAGAATCACCTTCAATGGGCAGATAATGGCACACCAGTGGTTAACTTGATTTGGCAGAAAAAGGGCAGAACGGAAGTTAGAAGGTTAAATGACATCTTCTGTGTCAGACTTCATTCAATCTAAAGCAAAGTGGCTGAGTAATGTCGATCTTAGTAGTGTTGATGAAAGAGAATATTTCATGTGTTCATGGATAAGTCGAAACAAAAATCCAGAGTTTGTATGATTTGGAAAGCAAAATACTGAAAAGCCAGAAGAAGTGATCATACAGTGAAGTCTGCCATGGCGTTGAGAGTGTGTGTGTAGGATAGTGTATATTAGCACATCTGTGTGTATTTGAGTGTGTGCGAGTGTAGGATAATGTATATTAGCACATCTGTGTGTATGTGAGCGTGCGTGTGTAGGATAGTGTATATTAGCACATCTGTGTGTATGTGAGAATGTGTGTGTAGGATAGTGTATATTAGCACATCTGTGTGTATGTGAGTGTGCGCGTATAGGATAGTGTATATTAGCACATCTGTGTGTATGTGAGAGTATGTGTGTAGGATAGTGTATATTAGCACATCTGTGTGTATGTGAGTGCGCGTATAGGATAGTGCATATTAGCACATCTGTGTGTATGTGAGAATGTGTGTGTAGGATAGTGTATATTAGCACATCTGTGTGTATGTGAGTGTGCGCGTGTAGGATAGTGTATATTAGCACATCTGTGTGTATGTGAAAGTGTGTGTGTTGGGAGAGTGTATATTAGCACATCTGTGTGTATGTGAGAGTGTGTGTTGGAGAGTGCATATTAGCACATCTGTGTGTATGTGAGAGTGTGTGTGTAGGATAGTGTATATTAGCACATCTGTGTGTATGTGAGAGTGTGTGTGTGTAGGGTAGTGCATATTAGCACATCTGTGTGAATGCGTGTGTGTTTGTGAGTGGGTGTGTGGGGGCATGTGTGCTTGTACACATAATACATGTGAGTGTATGAGAGAGAGCGAGAGGTATTTGCTATCTGTAATATGTGACCAGCTCCCACAAAATGATAAGTCGAATTTTGAACTTATTGAGATATGTATATCAACAGAAAGAGGAGAAAAAGAGCTTTCCAATGATATATACAGAATTTCTGTATGTTAAATAATGGAAAAGTTATGACCCTTCAAATTACCCCATTAGCGTGGTAGCCATTTTAAGAAAAACGGCTTTAAAGTTTCCCTTATTTCTCCAACCATTTTTCCTTAGCAACCAATGTTTAATTTTGCTAAAAACGTACGAACATTGGGAAACCATCAAAATGATCATTGCAAACGCTTTAATAATTGAATTTTATTCCCAGTCAGATATGCATTGGTGTATTTAATGGCTGTTTAGGGTGCTGAAAAATGAAAAATCTGATTTCTTTTATTTGATAAATACTTTTGTTTTTAATGTTGTCTTAGCACAGATACACTAATCACAACTGATGGAATTAATATGTATTTTCTAGTTTTCATTTTGCCCAACTTAAAGAACAAAAAAGTGGGTTCTTGGAGGTAAAAAAAAAACAGGCAGCTCGCTTGCACTGTGCGTTAACACATACCGGACTCACAGTTCATGAGATCCTAGGATAAAAAACAGCATATATTCATAATTAACACAACATATCTTTTCAGAAACAAATGTTTGTGCATTATTCTTTCTTTTTCCTTTTCAGTTGCCTGGTGGGGGGGGGGGGGGGGGGGGGGGGGGGGGGGGGGGGGGGCACACCAGATCTCTCTTGTCCTCACACACACACACACACACACAAAAGAGAGAGACACACACACACACACACACACACACACACACACACACACACACACACACACACACACACAAAGAGAGAGAGAGAGACACATGCACACACGCACGCACGTGCCCACACACATGCACACACACACAGAGACACACAGACACAATATCCCAATGTTCAAATCCAGTGCTCCCTCTCTTCTCCACAAATATGCACACACACACACACACACAGATCTGTTATGTTGGTCATCAGCAGCTGGAATGCAACTGATCTGCATGCAGTTACAGGAAAACTGTTCTGCCATTTGTAGATCTCGAGGTTGCCCATCGCAGTTCATACCTGACAGATCTGCATCTTCTTCAATTCCTGTAACTGGCTCCTCATTTTCTTTTTCATCTTCGATTTCAAGTACAACAGACTGACACACGCTGGTTGAAATCGATGGGGAAATCCCTTTGTCAGCTTCGCTGTCAGTTTCTTCGTTGGAATCAAAATCAAAAGATTCCTTTTCATTGCTATTGCTCATGGCGAAATTTCTTTTTTTTTTTTTTTTTTTTTTTTTTTTTTTTTTAGTTATATGAGACTTTTTTTTTTTCTTCTTCTTCTCCTGGTCAAACTCAGTTACATCAAATAGAAACAAATGAAGGTGGGACTATATTATGATTAGAAGAACTAAATGGCTTATAGATGTCTACTTTGGGCCTGAAACATGTCACACGAAAAAACACCAAATTTTTCTTCTTCTTCCTTAATTTTTTTTTTTTTTTTAATTAATTTTTTTCAAATACTTATGAAATTCAGTGTTCTTTTTTTTTTTTTTTCCTTTTCCCCTAAAATCAACCAAGAAAAGCTTTATAAGGAGTCCACTTGGCAACAAAATCATTATATACCATATTTTTTGCGCTATGTACTCTTCAATATTGTATCTGTATTTTAACTTATAGTAAAAACTCGTACAGGGGGCATATTTCCATTTGATTTACAGTGGTACAAGTATTCTATAACAGATAACAAATTGAAATAAAAGATCTGATCAATGTTTATACCTTTATCGGAACCAAGAATAACCAGTGGTTCTGTAATTCGTAAATTTGACACATTGCGGCATTTTTTTATTCATAACATACATCAAAGCATTCCAAAAATCTTTAACAACTCCACAGTGCCAGAACATATGAGTGATACTGTCCTTTGCGCGTGACAAAAACTACATAATTCACTGTTCAGTACACCAATGTTTTTAAGAATAACATTTGTCCCAAGACACCTGTGTACTACTCTAAGCTGAAACCACTTCATTTTTACATCAGGTATCTTGTGACTCTAAGCTGAAACCACTTCATTTTTACATCAGGTATCTTGTGAAGAGATAAGAAGCATGTATCCCAGTCATTTTCAACATTCAGTTTTTGGTCCCATCTTTCACAGCATTTTGGCCCGTGTGTTATCATCAATAAGTATATCATAGTATGCTTTTGGCCCTTTAAATACAGATGTTAACTTTTTAAGCAAGTAGATATTTCCATACGTAGATATTTCCATACATTTATTGTTATGAACTGCTATTTTAGTATGTTGTATTTATTCAGTTATTGCTTTCTTACACCCAGAGAGAGTAATAGAATCTATATGGACATTATATTTCTCTTTGAAATCTTCATATGGAATAAAATTTCCATTTTGAAGCAGAAAATCTGTAATACTGTGTATTCCTTTACTAATCCATGTTTTACCAAACAATATGTTTCTTGCCTATCTGTATTTTACTATTATAAAACACCGGATCTGCAAGTAGTTCACTAGAGTTTTTACTACTGATTTTATAGAAAAAATCTTTGTATGCATCAAACACATCTGTCCAGATGCAGATGATACTGAATTTCTTTTAGCGGGTGATAAAAAATCATTTGAAACTTGCATAAATACACTAGACACATTTAATTCTAAGTCGGGCTTGAGAATGAACTGTGAGAAACTGTGAGAAAACTAGTGCAATTTGGTTGGGTAGTCGTGAAAACTCCCCCGTTCGTCACATGGACCACTTAGGAATTAAAGGAAATCCACCAAAGTTAAAAATTTTAGGTGTTTGGTTTACTAATGATGCACGAAACTGCGAACATATCAACTATTCAGAGAAATTAGCAGATGTGAAATATTTGTTTAAGATTTGGACTAACCATTTGGACTAAAAGACAGATTACACCTTTGGGAGGGTAGCAGTTTTGAAATCCTTAATTTTATCAAAAGTGATCTATCTGTGGATTCTTCTACCCAACATTTAACAGTGAAAATGGTGAAACATTCGTTTATCAGGCCACTAATTCCCTGGCCTTCATAACCGAAAATATTTCCTGATTTTGATTAATTTAACAGCGTTGCAATACATCGATCATGATGATAATTTTTGGAGTGAAGCGACGACAAAGGCAAAACGCAATAGATTCCACTGAGCTGTGGCCCAATGAAGGCAGCGTCTCTGCTGTTAACAGCTGAGTTATTAAGGCCATTTCGGTATTTGATTGCTGATTGGTTGGAAGGCTTTCTTTTGTGTACAACTTTGAATACCTCCTAAAGGCCTTCTGATTGATTTATTTTAGAAAACTGTGTACAGATTCTGAAAATAGACTCACTGAGCTTTCGAATGATGTGCGACATGTCAGGGGCTCTACAAGGGATGTGCACACGATTATCTGTTTGAAAATGAGTAACTTTTCGCAATTGGTGCTGCTTAAAATTGATGACACGGACTGAAAAAAATCATTTAATCACATTTCTTGCTTAATTTAGGTAAAATAAGTGAAATATATGCTTCAATGGTTTTCCTATGTATATATGTTGGTTTTCAATGTGTGCAGAAATCTCATTTTACCCCCAAATAACCCCCACCCCCCACCCCTCTTTGTCACCCGCAGCGGTGATCAGCCCTGCGCGACTTATCTATCATTTGTGGGAGGCCGTCACATATTTGTGCACCTGCTTCCTGCTTGAACAGTTTTCACTGACTTGATTAATTTCATTAACATAGAAGTTCTTGTCTGTGGTAGTGGACAATTTTGTTTCATGTTTATATAAAAAATAAGATTTTGTTGTTGTTTTTGACAGTGACGGCAGTGGATCAGGACTCCGGAGTCAACGCAGAACTGGAATACTCTGTAGACGGCGAGTTCTTCTATGTGGAGACAGTGAAGCGAGACGCTTTCACCTACTCTGGTATCATCAGAGTGAAAAAGTAATGCATGGCTTTGTCCGCATTTTAAGTGGTTTTCCTACCCCACTGCATAAATTTCTCTCTGTTTGTCTGTCTGTCTGTCTCTTTGTTGTTTGTTTGTTTGTTGCATCCACAGTCATAAGTTTGTCGGGGAGTGTGAGATTTATGTCATGTTCCTGAAAAAAAAAGTTGTTCTATGTCAGTTGGTGAAAAAAAACTTTTAAAAGGATTATTAACGAGTCGGCCAAACTACAGGGGCAAAAAAATTACAAGACAAAAACACGATGCATTTCGACCTAGATCTTCTTCAGGCAAGCTAAACAACGTTCAGGAAAATGAAAACGGAAGAACGAGCAATCACTTATCTTCACAAATTCAGATTTCTTTGTTTTCATTGTCCTGAATGTTATTTATCTTGCCTGAAGAACACCTAAGAGGTCAAAACACACATGTTCTGTTTTGTCTTTGTGGTGTTGATGTGTATATGACCAGCTGTTGTGGTCACTCACCTGCATTAGAGAGATCCCGAACATGGAGCTCAACATCAGCACTGACTGATCCTTGACCACTGAGGCCTGTGCTAGCTAAGTTTCCCAGGGTTTCAGACACATTCACAGAGCCTGACCTGCTGTCTGAGTTGGCGTTGATTTAGCTGCACCAGGCTGCTGAATGTTCCAGAGTCATGTAAAATGTGCTGGTTTGTAGCGATTATCATGTTAACAGGACTTTACTGAAATTGAGCGCGTTTCATAAGGTGGGGAGGTTACATGTATGGCTGTTTGCGATCACCTCATCTCGCAGAACAGTCACATAGAAGATTTTGACCCATGCCATAATACACATTGGGTGTACTTTGGTACTCTTATTGCACCACGGTGGAGAAAGATTAATGTGAAAGAAAAAAATGAAGAAAGAAAAACTCTGTAATGAAGAAATGCTTTGTTAGAAAATTCCACATACATATGTCTGATTATAGAAAAAACATTTTTTTTCCGTTGGATGCAACATGTTTTAAAGGGAGATAATAAGAGGGATTGAGGGGCATGATCCAGTTTCCTTTTCATACCTTATTTTCTTTTGGCTTCCTAATTGTTTTGGGCATTGTCCACATTAAATAAGGAAGAAAACATTTTGCTTGGACAGATAAGCATTTTTCAAAATTTTATGTCAGTAGAAAACTTCCTACATTTACACATCAATGCCGGCTGACTTTCCAGGAGCCTGGATTTTGACCGGAACCCGGGCCACTTCTACGAGATAACAGTGTACGCCACCGACAAGGGCAACCCGCCTCGATCCAGCTCTGTCAACGTTCGGGTGACGGTGACCAACGTGAACGACGAGGCTCCAGAGTTCCAGAGCAAGAAGATTGAGATCAATGTGGATGAGAATGCCCCCACAGGCACCGTCATCGCCATCATACAGGCTGTGGACAAGGATGGCGATGCCGTCACCTACTACTTCTCTCGTGAGTGAGTGTTGTGACGCTGAAATTGTCTTTGATGAAGGGCACAAATTTGTAAGTGTGCACGTGCATGTTTTGTTTGTTTTTCATTTGTATGTGAGATAGGGAGAATGGGTGTGTGTGTATGTATTGTTGGCGTAAGTCTGTGTGTCTGTATATGTGTATGCACACACTCTTTGTGTGTGCATGTGTATGTGCGTGCATTTGTGCATGCTTGCATATAACATGTTACGTTATCTTACATAGTGTATTCAGTTACTTTTATGTGTGTATGCAACGTGTGCGGGTATTCAAGATGATGTTGAAATAAACTTGCAAAACTCACAGGTTCAAGTCCCCTCACTGCTCATGTCTCTTCCCCATCTCTCAAATCAGTCATCTGGACCAGCTGTTGATTTGTTTACTTGTTGTTTAATGACCCAGCACGCCGAACGGAGCATGAGGCATTCCGCATCAACCCGGAGTCCGGCCTGATCACGCTGGCCAGGTCTGTGCTGGGTGGGGCAGACTTCTACACCCTCAACATAACGGCCTACGATGATGGCAGCTGCTGCTCCGATGGCAACATGCTGTCCACAGACAGCTTCGTCATCGTGCAGGTGGTGGACATCAACACGCACAAGCCGACCTTTGACCTTTGCTCCGACTACAGTAAGACCAAGATCAAGGAGCATTCGCCCATAGGGGCAAAGGTGGTGCAGGTGGGTGTCCGATGGGTGTCCCATCTTTTTTCGATATGCTGTTCTGCTATCAGTTCTTGCCCTCTGTAGCAGTATGTTCAACAGGTGAAGCATTTGTGTGATTATTTGAGTCACCTGAATTTCATACACCTTTCCATTTTACATCTGTTCATTGTAAGACAGCCATTTCCCAGTATCCCCCAGTGTTACTGTGGTCATACTGATCAGATAGTCGTGTCTTCTCTTACCATTTCATCCTGTTACTTCCGTCACAACAGCATCATAATAGTTTTCTAACAGATACTTATAAGTCCTCTGAATGCAAGATTCATGGTTTTCCATTGCATTGATGGATATGTAAGGGTGCTACTTCCCACCAGGCTCAGGTCCAAAATTGAGTCTGCAGAAGAAACTCTGGAAATCACCTCTGGCTCAGCACACTGTCTTGCTGTTCAAGTCAGGCCTGGTGGATAATTCCCTCCGGAAACACGTACACAAGGGTGCCACTTTTCAGACTTGGGCAAGAAATCCCTTGTATAAGGAAATCTGATAATTGCTTTTCAGTGCAGTACCAATAATTTGGACACTAGTCTCGACACCATCCTTTAGAGGGCCCAGTCCTTGTCAGCATTGCAAGAACTGATTGACTTCTGCGCAGTAAAAAAAAAAAAATCCAAGATCAGGAAGGTTGAAAACAGATGTTATCATCATCAAGGCCATTTTTTTTTTTTTTTTTTTTTTTAGATTTATGCTGTGTGGCGTAGCATACCGGCAGGTAAGGCCTTGACAGTGTTGTGAAATTTAGTGAGTTGACACTGAAGATAGTGGAGCATGAGTGACGAGAAGAAGTGGAGTTAGTTTGATGTGTGAGATTATTATCGAGGAAACGAAACAAATCTGGATTATGATAGTGCACATTGTTGACTGGCTGAAGCAAACATGCACACCAACACACGTTCCCTGCACTTGCACGTTCCAGCCAGTAAGGTTTTTGAGAGTGGGGTTTCAGACACAAAATTCTGGGAACCAGTTTTTATGCATCTCCTACATCATGTAGCACCTTGATACATAGCTGTTGGTTACTATGATGCTTGAATGAACATACATATAAAATGAAATTTACACACTGCCCAGATTGCACATGGGCAGCAGCTGTTACCAGACCACATGGTGAAAGGGAAGAGCTCTTTCTATGTGGGGCCTGTGCTGAAAGAATTCAAGGGAGAGAATGTTGATTGGCTCTGGTTGGCAGCTTTCACCTTCGGTTGTTAATTTATGCAGGTGAGAGCCTCAGACAAAGACCGTGGGGAGAACGGAAAAGTCAGGTATGGGATTGTCTCGCCTATCGACAACACGTTCGTCATCGGCCGCGAGGATGGCATCATTACAGTGGGGCGAGATATTGACCGGGAAGTGTCTTCAGACAAGTACATCCAGGTCAGGCATGAAGGGTTCTAGCAGAAAAAGGTTTTGTTTTTAATTCCATCATTTGAGAAAATGGAAACATCCTTTTTTCTTGGCATGCCACGCACACAGCTTACCATACTAAACACATAGCACAGCAGAACACAACTCTGCGTAACATTCTCTGTCTTGTGTGTCTTTCTCACATACACATGCATGGACGCCTCCGCAGACATAGATGAATACACACACACACATACGCACACACACACACACACGCCACCATGTCCCACCACACTCCAGACATCATTCATCTGTCTTAGGATTTGTACGTACACTTGCATTTCAGTTGTGGTTTTGTTGCAGACTTTGTCATGATAATTCTTTGGTATGTTCTAGTGCCCATGTTTGCTGTATACTTTACTGCCTTAAAATGTGGAGCATTCAAGCACAGACATCTATCCGCTTGTGATGTGTTTTGAGTGGCGACTTTTTAAGACTTTGGGATCAGTACCAGATGAATTGAAAAACCTAGAGACTTGCTGCAGAAATTTATCCTCTTTTTAAAAATTGTAGATATACAGAAATCGTGTTCAGCTTTGGGTCATTGTTAATTTTTTTTCCTTTCATCCAACTCCGGTCCAGGTGACGGTCAACGCCACAGATGGAGCTGACCCTCCCCTGGATGGTTGGTGCACGTTTCGTGTGGGTGGAAGACATCAACGACAACCGTCCCGAGTTTGACCGCAGTGAATATAGGGCTGACATCACCAGCGATACCCAGTCCAACCACCCCATTCTGACTGTGCGCGCCTATGACTCTGACATTGGTCTGAACGGGGAGATTGAGTACTCCTTGGTGAAGGACCCAAGTGGCGTCTTTGGGGTCATTCCTGCAAATGGGGTCATCATCTTGAAGAAGAGTTTGATAGGGGTGAGTACTCCATGGTGCAGGGGCTGGCCATCCATACACAGTGCCATTTTTGACACTTGTGTGAATAAAGCATGTTGTCATAAATGTTCTGTTCAGGTTGTGTGTGTGTGTGTGTGTGTGTCCTTGGTGTGTCAACATGGCAATCAGTGAAAACCTTTCCAGCCCTCTTGTGCATGAAAAAGAACTGGTTGGTAAGCACCATGAATCTGCTGTGAATGTTTTCAGCTATCTTGTTAGTGTTTGAATGCGGACAGTATGTGCTGTGAATGTTCTCAGCTATCTTGTTAGTGTTTGAATGCGGACAGTATGTGCTGTGAATGTTTTCAGCTATCTTGTTAGTGTTTGAATGCGGACAGTATGTGCTGTGAATGTTTTCAGCTATCTTGTTAGTGTTTGAATACGGACAGTATGTGCTGTGAATGTTTTCAGCTATCTTGTTAGTGTTTGAATACGGACAGTATGTGCTGTGAATGTTTTCAGCTATCTTGTTAGTGTTTGAATGCGGACAGTATGGGATCAGTCAGGATAATTGCTATACTCTGTTGAAAAGGTGCCTTCTGTTTTAATTTATTTCTAGATATGATGTGACATTCTGCCACGATCAGTGCATTGACTTTGATATTTTTCTTCTAGCAGAGGAAGATAGGAATGAATGTTATAGTAGTGAACAGAATCAGGCCATGCCATATTTGAAATATGTGTAGCCAACTACATAGCTGTGCATCAGTATTAATTTATCATTTACAGTGAATCAAGCAAAAGGAGCGGCACTGAAGCAGCAAAGGTTGCTGTCTGTAGACACTAGGGACTAGGGGGGGCCACAGGGTGGACCTGGGCCTGGGATGTATGTTAGGGGGCTGTATATCAGGGGGCTGTATATTAAGGGGGCTGTATATTAAGGGGCTGTATATCAGAGGGCTGTATATCAGAGGGCTATATGTGTATATCAGGGGGCTGTATATCAGGGGGCTGTATATCAGGGGGCTGTATATCAGAGGGCTGTATATCAGGGGGCTGTATATCGGGGGGCTGTATATTAAGGGGCTGTATATCAGGGGGCTGTATATTAAGGGGCTGTATATCAGGGGGCTGTATATCAGGGGGCTGTATATTAAGGGGGCTGTATATCAGGGGGCTGTATATCAGGGGGCTGTATATTAAGGGGGCTGTATATCAGGGGGCTGTATATCAGGGGGCTGTATATTAGAGGGATGTGTATTAGAGGGCTGTGTATTAGAGGGCTGTATATCAGGGGACTGTTTATCATAATGTAGTAACCGTTTTAGTTACTATTGTAGCATCGTGATCAATCACACTGATAAATGTGATAAACACTGCGTTGAACAGTTCGATGTTCTTTTAATGGCGCCGTTGATGATCCATCTCCTAGAAACCTTCAAGGGAGGTTACTCTACCCATAATAGTAATAATGTAAATAAATCATTACTTCCCTTAGATTGCGGACTACTTAATACATTACATCACCTCCTTCCTTCGATGAAAAGTGAAATTAAAATTAGATGGACAAATATCTCAAAGTTTCCATTTAACTTTTCACAAGCATCTGACTTACTCTTGAAAGTAAAATAATGTAATAATGTTTTAAGAGTTTTTCGGTTTCACTGAAAAGGAATTCAAGTTAACAAAGTGAGATATAAAGATAAAGTGAATTGTTCAACTTTTTATTGTTGATTAATTATTTAACTTGTTCAGACATTAAACTCCTTTTAATATATCAGTTACATTTTTTTTTTTCTCTCCCTCTAAATCAATAATATAGAGAATAATCCTACATAATGGTTGTGAATACATGGTTAAACCAACATAATAACAAATAACAAATGTTAATCTTGTAAGTACATAGAGAACACCGGGTATGTGCACCTAAAGAAATGCAACAGAAATAACAGTCATGTGCACTGCAACGTCTCCTATCAGGAAATGTGGATGCAATTAGAATTAGATGTGAAAATGTTATTTTCACTTCACTAAATTAGACAAGGTCACATGATGAAGTCATCAAATTTGGAGGGCATTCGGATTGTGCGTTTGGATTTTCTGGGTTCAACTACAGGCGTGTGAGTGTTATGAGAGTAATTGTTGGGTGCAGTGTGCGCCTGCGGAGTGTCTGAGGTTGTGGGCAGTTCAGCTTCATCTTCATTCAGCTCTCCGGAGGAGGGTCAGGTTCAGTCTCTGCAGTAGACGGAAGTCGTGGAGACTTTTTGTAGAAACTACTGTTTCTGGTGACAGTCTGTTGTCCTCGCTGGGCTGTGATCATTGATCCTTTCTTGCCGATGACCACAAGAGGGGTTGGCTGGTAGGGAGTGTGAGCTTTAGAGGGATGGGGATTCTTCAGTACAGCATCGCCTACGGTTATGGATGAAGGCTTGATGTATGCCTTATCATCAGCAGCGTAGCGCTTCATATTTGCTTTTTGCTGTGCATCTCTGATGCGCATTTCCTGGTCAGCATCATGGCATTGTGCTGGGAGTTGGGGTAGTTTGGTCTTCAGGTTGCGATTAAAGAGGGCAGTAGCAGGGGAACTCCGGTGGTGCAGTGAGGGGTAGTGCGGTAGTCAAGTAGAAATTTGTACATTTCCTGCTTGAAGTTGGGAAGGGTGGATGATTTGATGACTTTCTTGATGGTACGCATGAAACGTTCAGTCTCAGCATTTGCGCGGGGCCACAGGGGGGTGATTTTGCGATGCTTGATACCCATGTGTTGACAGTATTGAGAAAACTGTGGGAATTGAAGGGAGGTCCATTGTCAGTTTTGAGACTTTCCAATTCAGCGAAGATTTTGTCCAGACGTGGAATGACGGTGTTCGCTGATGTTGAATCGAGCACGTCGACAATAGGGTACCTGGAATACTCATCGGTAACGACAAGAATGTATTTGCCATTGGGAAGATGTCCGAAATCACAGGAAAGTTCGGTCCATGGTGCGTTGGGTAGAACAGACATCTGGAGTGGTTCATGTGTCGTTTTTGGTGTTGCCACTTGGCAGGTCATGCAGTTTTTAACTGTACACTCAACGAGACGTTGCATGCCTTTGAACCAAACTTTCTCACGCAGAAGTGCAGTTGTCTTGATAACGCCTTGATGTCCAGTGTGTGCGATGTTGACAGCTTTCTGGTGTAGTGAGGCAGGCAGGACAATCTGGCGGTTTTTCAGAATGATGCGCGAGTCATGAGCAAGTGACAGTTCTGCACGGGAAATGTAGAGACTGTGGAATGTTTGTGTGTCCACTTCTTTTCCTTTGTTGTACCACTGATTGGAGAGTATTGCTTCAATCACAGCATTCAGCGTGGTGTCTCTTTCGCTGTTTCATCAGCAACTTCATTGATGGTCATTGTTTTCGGTGTTGAA
This sequence comes from Conus betulinus, assembly GCA_016801955.1. Classification (NCBI taxonomy): domain Eukaryota; kingdom Metazoa; phylum Mollusca; class Gastropoda; order Neogastropoda; family Conidae; genus Conus; species Conus betulinus. The sequence goes on along the minus strand of JADBJO010000756.1, from coordinate 201,912 downwards.
GTGGTAACAATGTAGTGCAGATATTCTTCGGTGTCTTTTTTTCTTGGTCTGTGCAGGAAGATTGATGGACTGGATGTCGGCTCAGATAATCTGCAGGATTATCAACACCAGGGGGCGGTACACTACTGTCATTTCATGTGATTGCAGTCGCATAACCCAGCATTCAATACGAGCAGACAGTTGAGCCCGTGAATTGTTAAACATTCACACCAAGGGCTTGTGATCTGTGTGGACCGTGAATGGAGCGCCAAAAATGAAGATGTGGTAGTATTCGCAAGACCACACGATAGCTAAAGCTTCTCGTTCAGTTTGAGAGTATATCTTTGTTCTGTGGGTGAAAGAGCTCTGCTTGCGAATTGGATGATTTGACCTTCTTGGGTAAGAATCGCTGATACTCCCACTGGACTTGCATCTGTGTATATGTCAGTGGACTTCTTTGGGTCGAAATATGCCAGAGTTGTTGCATTACTTAGGGCTTTTCTCAACTTAGTCAGTGCTTTATCATGTTTTGATGTCCAGGACCAAGGAGTGCCTTTCTTGGTAAGTTGTCGCAGGTCGTGTGTCAATGAGGCATAGTTGGGAATGTGGCGGGAACCACAAAAATTCATCATGCCCAGGAGACTTCGGATTTCGGTTGCATTGGTGGGTGTTGGAAGATCAAGGATGTCCTTGAGCTTGTCTTGACTAGGTTTGATGCCATCTTCACCGAAGATGATTCCAAGAAATTCCAGTGATTTCTTGTTGAACTCACACTTGTCACTATGAAGTGTCAGCCCTTTCAGTTTGAGTCTCTCAAACTAGTTGCGGAGGTTGGTGTCATGGTTGTCTGTGATGTACCAAAACACAGAATGTCGTCGCTGATGTTGACAACTCCCGGGAGACCTGAAAGTGCTTGGCGGATTGATTCTTGGAAGATCTCACTAGCTGAATTTACACCGAAAAACAGACGACGGTATCGGTAGAGACCGAGGTGAGTGGCAAAAGTGGTGATGGAGCGAGAATCTTTGTCCAGTTTCAGCTGATTGTAGCATTGATTCAGGTCCAGCTTGCTGAATACTCGTGCTCCAGAAAGCATAGTCTTCAGTTCGTCGAGAGTTAAGGTTGCGTGACGTTCATGTCGGATGGCACGGTTTGCAGCTCTCATGTCCACACAAACACGTACCTTGCCAGGTTGGTTGGGTTTGGGTACGACAACCACTGGAGATACCCATGGGGTTGGTCCGCTTGCTTTTTTTTTCATGATTCCCAGTTCTTCGTCTTTCTTCAGCTGTTCTTCTATGTCCTTGCGCACATGGAATGGAACACGTTGGTTGGTATGGTTTAGCGACTGGTTGAACTTCAGGATCAATATGGAGATGGACTGGTTTGCTTTTCAAACAACCAAGACTGGTGAATAGTTCAGGGTACGCTTCTCTCAATTGTTCATGTACTGGTTTGACATGGTTGATTGTGGTCAACAGCTTGAGATCTTGACACGTTTTCCAGGAGAGAATCGGTCGCTCATTGCCGGATACTACAAACATGGTAGCAGTAACACTGGTGTTTTCGCAGTTTAGTACAGCATTGAATGCACCAAGTACCAGGATTGAACTTTTGCTGCCATATGCTGTCGCTTGCTTGTTGGACGGCTGTAGCTTTGGTTTTGGCTTGAGTTCATTGAAATGTTGTTCAGACAGCAGGTTGATGGAAGCACCAGAATCTGCTAGGAATGAAAAAACATGTCCATTGATAGAAACGCTAAATGAGGAAGTTCACTGGATTGATGTGTTGTGAAGACGTATTCAATATCATCAGGATTGGTAGACTGATCAATGATAGCGTTGGCTTCATCTTCATCACTGCTGTCGTTGACTTGATGAATGTGTGATTTTCTTGATTTCTTCTTCCAGCTGAAATGTTTTGGTTTTCTTGGACAAGGCTTTTGTTGATGATGATGAAGACGTTGCACTGGCATTTGAGCGGCATACTGATGCAAAGTGGTGTAGTTTTGAACAGTTGTTGCATTGCGTGTTGTATGCTGGACAAGAGCGTTGTCCACCCGGATGAGGCCATTCTCCACCACAATTGCGACAAGTGGTTGGTTGTTGCGGCGGTTGTCAACTATGTTGATGGCTACGAGGTTGTGCCTTGTGTGAAACATGGTGTACCTCTGCTGGCACAGTCATTGCTTTGGATTGCTTTGATGTGAGTTCTAGCGTGCGTGCATACGTCAGCAAATCTTTCAGAGTCATGTTGGGGCTTGCTAGTCCTTTCTCACATACCTTCTGGCATTGGCAGCCTGTGATGAATGAGATTTTACCTCAGCATCTGCATCATTGAAGTTACATGTTGTTGCTAGTTGTTTCTATTCCCCATAAAAATCGTCAATATCACCTTTCTGGTAGCAATGCCGGAATATGTATTTCTGAAATTCTACATTTGTTTGAGGATTGAAATGTTCGTGATGGCAGAAACAAGCGTTTGAAAATGGGTTTCGCCACCAGCAGGACGAGTTTGTTCGTTCGTGAAGGTGTCCACAATATCATTGAGTTCATCACCAGCATAGTGAGTAGAAGTGCTTTCTGACGCTGGTCATCTTCAATATTGTAGGCAATGAAGAGATTCTTCAGCCTTGATACCCATTTTTGCCATCGGGTTGCCCTTGCTTCTGAAGAACAGTCGAATGGAGGATACATGGGAAGCGCAGCAGCCATTTGGAAGTCGACTCGATCGATCGTACTTACCAACACAACAAATCATCAGCGATCGTTCTTTTGGTTCGTTTCTTCGTCCGTCGTCGCCAATATAATGTAGTAACCGTTTTAGTTACTATTGTATGTATGCATCGTGATCGATCACACTGATAAATGTGATAAACACTGCGTTGAACAGTTCGATGTTTTTTTAATGGAGCCATTGATGATCCATCTCCTAGAAACCTTCAAGGGAGGTTACTCTACCCATAATAGTAATAATGTAAATAAATCATTACTTCCCTAGATTGCAGACTACTTAATACATTACATTTATCAGGGGGCTGTATATCAGGGGGCTGTATATAAGAGGGCTGTATATCAGGGGGCTGTATATCAGGGGGCTGTATATAAGAGGGCTGTATATCAGGGGGCTGTATATCAGGGGGCTGTATATAAGAGGGCTGTATATCAGGGGGCTGTGTATCAGGGGGCTGTGTATCAGGGGGCTGTGTATCAGGGGGCTGTGTATCAGGGGGCTGTGTATCAGGGGGTTGTATATCAGGGGGTTGTATATCAGGGGGTTGTATATCAGGGGGCTGTGTATCAGGGGGTTGTATATCAGGGGGCTGTGTATCAGGGGTTGTATATCAGGGGGCTGTATATTAAGGGGGCTGTGTATCAGGGGGCTGTGTATCAGGGGGTTGTATATCAGGGGGCTGTGTATCAGGGGGCTGTGTATCAGGGGGCTGTATATTAAGGGCTGTATATCAGGGGGCTGTGTATCAGGGGGCTGTGTATCAGGGGGCTGTGTATCAGGGGGCTGTATATTAAGGGGCTGTGTATCAGGGGGCTGTGTATCAGGGGGCTGTATATTAGGGGGCTGAAATGGGCAGCATGGGGTAGGGGCCATGACATGTGTATGGCACAGAAAATGAGCGAGGTGGGGATGAGGGGGGTACCTCTGTTTCCTGTTTTCATGTCGGATATTGTCTTGGAGGATCAGATTGCCTTCATTTTTGGTTGAATCATTTTCAGTTGGTGTCACAACTGTTGTCATGGTTTGATTCCACAGCAAACCTCCTATGAGCTGGTTGTGATGGCCAAAGACAAAGGAACCGTGGCCCTCAACAGCACCGTCACCGTCACCATCTCTGTCGCTGTGGGCACCAGCAACCCCCCCACCTGGGACAAGGACTACGACAGCATAATCTACGAGGTGAGTGAGACGGCCATCGCCACCAGGATCGCCACCATGAAGTGCGACTCCAACATCAAGGACAAGCGTGTAGTAGAGTTCCAGATCATCCGCGAGGACGGCAGCAGCAGCCAGCCAGTCGACGGGAACCTTCTCCATCACATACGACAGGAACACATTGTACCTGAACGTGGATGGCAAGCTGGACTATGAGACCATCAGCAGCTACACTGTGCGGCTTCGATGTCTGGTGAGTAATAGCTGTTGTGTTGTGAAGATATTCTTTTTTCTATTGATACGCACACATCATCTGTTTTTTTTCCCTCTTCCAGAAGATGTGAAGGTTTTTCCCTTTCATTCCTGTGTTGAGCTCCTGAGTGACCTCAGTCCGGTCATACTCACCACCCATTGTGTCATCTTGAACTTTGACCTAATGTCACACTTTATTCACGAGACTTTTTAATGAGGATGGACACCCCAGAACTTCTGTTTCATGGTTCTAGTTTACAAATGGTAAAGAGATACTCAACTAAATGGCAATCACTTAGTTTCTTTGGAAGAGGAATTTACCTACTAAAAGTCATTTGTATTCTTGCCTGTCCAGAACAAATGTCTTATTCAGACTTGATATGAGCCATGCCTTACAAATCAAGATCCCTAATAGCATGTGAATCCCATGAACGTTTCACCTGACAATGTGAATCTTTTAGAATTGTCGGCTTCATCAGGTGATCTGGACTGGTTTGTTCCCTTTATTTTTCATCAGCACTAAAACATTTTTCATAGAGAGGAGAAAGAATAGGTGTAAAGGAGAGTTATTCATGTACAGTGTACCTCACTACCTGAGGATGGCTGTGTATGAGAAAAGACAGGAGTAAGAAAGAGCATTGCACAATACTGTGAACCTGACAGTGGATGTGTATGCAGGCACTGAAATGAGCAGGGTGTCTGGAAGGTCGCTGAGGGTCAGGGAAGAGGAGACCACAAACGGAAAAAAAGATGGTTTAGAAAGAGTGGGGGTTAGTTTCCGCCGAGGACATTGACGAACAAAGTACACAAGACACGATGCATTTCGACCTCTTGGGTCTTCTTCAAGTGAAAACAAAATAGGTAACATTTAACATTTAGGACAGTACAAACAAAGAACGAAGAGCGGAATTTTGAAAAAAAGATGTTTGGTGAAATTTGAGAAGGTATGAATAAATAACAATAATGCGTAGAAATATTTGAAAATTATGGACCTTACAAGATGCAAGTAAACAACTGCACCACATGATCTTTGCTTGGCATCATTTTTTTGTTTCCCCTCATCCCCAGAACTTTGGACCAGTCACCCTGATGAAGGAGGTGAACCCCACCATCAAGCTGATCGACAAGAACGACGAGCTGCCATACTTTCAGGGCACCAACCGACAGGGCCGCTACCCGGGTAGTGTACCGGAGAACCTGGAACCCGGGCAGGACGTGATCACCATCACAGGCTATGACAACGACGTCGAGCCGAGGTTCAGCAACGTGAGTAGATGAGCTGAGCAGAAGTGGGTACAAGGTTGGTGGGACGGGGATGATTTGTTGTTCCTTGTGTGTTGTGTTGAAGTGCACACACACACACACACACACACACACACACACACACACACACACACACACACACACACACACACACAGAGTTGACTACAGACCTGTTTTCATTTTTTTTTTTTTAAAAAAGGGAAATTGCAGTGTTTAAAACACACACACACACACATTTGCTGTCCTGAGAAGCAAGTACTGCCTCAATTTCACCGTTAGGATGAAAAAGAAGACAGAGTAGGAGGACAAATTAAAAACTTCACTGACAGCGTTGGGAAATCATTGAATTTGTTTTTTTTTTTTTTTAACAAAACCATTGGCTTCTGTCTGACCAGAGTTGGCTGTTGTCTTCTGCTTGAGAACTCAGTTGTTCCCGTCTTCAGCAGTTGTAGCAGTCTGCCTGTGGTATCTAACATAGAGCACCAAGTACATAACACTGTGGGGAAAAGCATCACAGTTCGATCAACTTTTTACCAAAAATGAGCCACATGTAAGCAGAAAAGCTGTATGTTTAAACCTAGGCTTGAAAAGATAAAACAAGAGGAAGTGGAACCTTTGGACCCTAGATAACAGTACGAAATGAGACAGTTTGAGTAAAGTACATTTCAGAGTATGACTGCTGCTAGACACAGTTGTGGTAGTCTACCCATAGTAGCTGAAGTAGAGCGCCACCTATAATTTTGTGATGTTTCGAATGCTGTGTGGAAAATGATCACAGTGTAACAGTGTGTAAACAGACTCCAGCACTCCCCAGTACGTGTTTATTTCCATTGCTTGCTTGTTTCTTGTTGTCCTGTGTAAAGAAGAACAATAGGTTGAGGCTGGGGACACTTACTCACGATGACTCGGTCACTTTTACCAGTTATACTGTCTAGTAAGGTCCTTAACCACTTTTAGCAGTTATACTCTCTAGTAAGGGCCTTAACCACTTGCTAACTCAGTTTCTCAACTCACCCCTGTGGCCAGGACTTCCTCAAGAAAACAGAAAAACCAGTACACACATGGGAAAATAAGATAGCAGTAGAATATTTTCAACACAGTGGCAATGCCTATTTTGATGTTCAGGACATTTGTGCATGCGAGATAAGCCAGAAAAAAACTGTCCTTGTTGAAAAGAGTTGATTTGTTGAAGGATTTGGACCACTCTCACTATTGGAAGTTGTTTTTCATTGGTCAGCTGGGGGGATAACTTTTTTGTTTTGAGTTTTTTCGTAAGTCCTACAGAGTGACTGAGAAGGAGTCCTGGGTATGTTGGATGGGAAAAGGCGCCACTGATCACCCATGTTAGTGAATGAGGAGCAGTGGAGTGGTGGGTAGCCTTATGATTATTTGGTGATGTGGACTGCTCCCTGAAGACTGCCGGTGTTGGGTGTGTGACATAGTGGTTATGGGTGTGGCTGTGTATGAGTGGACAGAAGGAGCAGCATGGGAGTAGTACATCCAAGGGAGCCTGAACGATGAGACACAGCCAAACAAACATCAGTGCTCCACCACTAAATAAAGAAAATGAAAAATCGTCAAACAGTATCCTCTGTTTAAATGTGATCATCACATAGCATCAGATTAATGACGCTGAATTTTGTTGTGACAGTTGACGTTCTCTCTGGATCGACCCAGCAATGAGTTTGAAATTGTCCCTGGACCCACCCACAACACCGCCATCATTCGCACCAAGTCGACCTTTGACCGTGAGAGGAAGAGCTACTACGACCTGACGGTGATGGCCAAGGACAGTGTGAACTCAGACCGCCAGGGTCACATGCCCCCCAACACGCCCAATAGCGGTATGCTGCAGGACAGGTCTTGTGTCGACTGTGTCTTTCATGGCCTTCCTTTTAGTTTCCTTCCTTTTCATTATTTATTTATTTTATTTATTTAATTATTTCTATTCATTTTTTTTATATATGCTTCCTTTTATGTATTTGTTTATTTTAATTTTTCTTTTTTAACTATACTTCCTCTTACGGTCTCTTCCTTCTTTTATTCAGTGATTTTCTTGTTTCTTTGGTCATTTTGATGTTGACTGCCTTTTTTTTTGGAAGGGGGGGGGGGGGGGGGGGGGGGTGGGGGGTATTGTTTTGTGTTTTGGTATGTCTGTTGTTAGTCACAATTGCTAGTAATAATTGCTTTCCCCCCATAAGTGTATGTGGCTGGTGATGTGGCTGAGGTATGTGACTGATGTATGTGGCTGAGGTATGTGATTTATGTGGCTGAGGTATGTGACTGATGTTTGTGATTGTTGTATGTGACTGATGTGTGTGACTGATATATGTGGTTGATGTGTGTGACTGATGTGTGTGGCTGAGGTATGTGATGGAGGTATATGGCTGATGTACATGGCTGATGTATGGGACTGATGTATGTGTGTGTGTGTGTTGTTGCAGCACGGGTGACCGTGGAGGTGTTCATCAAGGATCAGAATGACAATGCCCCCGAGTTCAAGAAGCCGCTGTACAGCTTCACCGTTGCCGAGGACCAGTACATCGACACGGCCTTTGCCTTCATCAACGCCGATGATCCTGATGAGAGTAGGCAACCTTAGGAAGGAGAAGAAAGAAAGAAATAAGATGGAAATAGCATTCAGACATGTGCACTCACCTGTGCTCGGACAGACACGCTCAAGCACAAACTTACAGGCTTGCTTGCGCATAAAACACATGCCGCTGATACACATTCAGTTGCATGTGTTCACTCACACACTTATGCATTCTTGCTAAGATACGCAGAAATGCACGCTGTCATATCCATAAATGTTCACTGTATCATGGCTATTATGCATTCTCACACACATTTGTGTTGCTGTAGACATGTGCTGGATGTGCACGTTGTGCGTGTATACAGGGTAAATGTGTCTGTGTTTGCGTGAATGTATGTGTGCCCGTGGTGAGACTGGGAGCCAGGAGAATGAAACATTCTGACTGGCCGAAGGAGAGCGATACCTGTATGAGGTGTGTTTGTGTTGCGTTAACTGTAAATTAGGACCAAATGGAGTGTGCGTGTTGGGTCATAGCTTGCACCTGATCGACACAGGACATATACCAGCAAGAAAGGCAGTGTGATTTAAAAAAAAAAAAAAATGAAATAATCCCTAGGTTGAGTTCATCATTCTAAATAGCATGATGTGTGAATATCTTCAGATATTTACACACTGGCAGTGACCAGAAATGCTAGAAGAGTCCAGTGGGAAGGTGTCAGCTGCAAAAGAGAGAAATCTACAATCAGTCAAAAGTACTCGGCAGGAAGGTGTGTTCTGTGGCAGATAAATCTTCAATATGTCAAAGTACAGGGAAAAAAGTGCCAGAAACATGCATGTTCAAACAGAGGAATCGGTGGTTCTGGAGGTGTTTACTAGAGGTTTCCTGATCATTGGTGACCACGTGCATCTGGATGGATAGAAGTGCCACTGGATGAAAAATGTCATTCTAACCAGTACTTGGGTTTGGGTTTTCAGCGGACAGAGGCAGGCTGAATTACATCATTGTGGACGGCAACGCACCGCTGTACAAGTTTGGGATGAAGTCGGCCACGGGGGGCCTCTTTGTGGCCAAGACCTTGGACTACGAGTCCAGTGACAGAGTAAGTGTGTGTGTGTGTGTGGGGGGGCCAGAATATCATGTGTTGATTCGGTTGTTTGTGTAAATGTTCTTTGTGCAAGAGTGCATGTGTGTGCATTTTTGTTGTATGTTTCTACTCTTGAATGTGCCATATGCGCAACACTACAAACTGTATGAATTTAAACTGATCTCGACCAGAGAGATCACAGCAATGTGATTTTGTTTCATAGAGGTCATGCTTACTGCAGGTGTATGCTTGACCCAAAGATTGCTAGAACTAGAAGAAAATAAAGGGATTGACTGGTCTATAAAGCAATATTTGGCTGACAGATTTTGGGAAACACAAAATTTGGCTAACCTGAAATTTGGCTGACTGGAAATTTGATCAACTGAAATTGGGCTTGCTTGGTATTAAGATTGCAGAACTCTCAGTTTCGGATAAAACCTAATTGATTGTTTTGTGGCAGTTTGGCTTTACGGACTTATTGTTCTGCTTGCCCACATGTATATGCGATGCATAGCACATCATAACGCACCCCCCTCCCCCCCCCCCCCCCCCCCCCCCCACACACACACACACAATGTTGTGAAAAGAGGTAAAATGAAACTACTACTACTGCTGCTACTACTACTACAACACACGCACACACACACAAATACAGATACACACACACACACACATGCACACAGAGATACAGACAGACACATGTACACACACACAGGAACACACACACACAGGAACACATACACACACACACACACACACACACACACACACACACACACGCACACACACACACACACGTGCCCCCACACCCCAGAACAGCCAGCCAGCAGGCGCTGTGAAATCACCACCAACACACCGCACACCACTGTGCTTTACCGTGCTGTGTCCCTTTCCTCAGCCAGCAGGCGCTGTGAAATCACCACCAACACACTGCACACCACTGTGCTTTACCGTGCTGTGTCCCTTTCCTCAGCCAGCAGGCGCTGTGAAATCACCACCAACACACCGCACACCACTGTGCTTTACCATGCTGTGTCCCTCTCCTCAGCCAGCAAGTGCTGTGAAATCACCACCAACACACCACACACCTCGTGTTTTACCCTTGCTGTGTCCCTCTCCTCAGCCAGCAACACACCACATGCCACTGTGCTTTACCATGCAGTGTCCTCCTCTCCTCACAGTTCTTCGAGCTGACCTTGAATGCTAGCGACGGACTGCACACCCTCCACCACCAGGTGCAGATCACGGTGCTGGACGCCAATGAAACGCACCAGAGTTCATCGACACGCCCTACCGCATCGAGAATGCGGTGGTGGAGGAGGATGAGAGCGTCATCAAGAAACCCAAGCTGCTGCTGACGGTCAGTGGCAACAGTAGTTATTTCATTTTATTCTTTTTGTTTGATCTGTATATAGGTCATCATTTGGCAGATGTTGTAAACATGGGGTTGTAGGTTGCAATGCTGGTAGGAAAAAGAGAAAACCTTATCCAGATATTCTCCCTTGGTCCTGTACAATATTTTGTTTGTCCCACCTCTGTGTCAAATCACAGTTGACAACCTCTTTTATATTTGCAAACATCTGAGGTGGAACTGTCGGATGAAATAAATGTTGTAGTGTTTGTACAGAATGAGATGATGTCGAACAGTCAAAGCAAGTTGGCTGCTGAAATGTGTACAAACAGATACATGTGCATGAACACATCATCTGTAATTCACAGTGAGAGCCATGAAAGTGAGCCAGTGTTCTTGCTTTTGTTGTTGTTATTTTTTTAAACTTTATGAAATGGTTACTCTTGTTATTTATGTCACCATCATCATCTTCTGTATTTGAGGGCTGTTGTTGCTTTAAGTCTTAAACTGCCAAGTTTTCTATGCCCAACACTTCTGAAATTAGCTACTTGGTAGTTTTTTAAACCATGAAAATAAGTCAAACTGAAATTTTGAGACAGAAAATAAATAAATGTGTAAATTCTAAATCATACATACTTTCGTATAAAATCTAGTGGATGTAGTTCGCTGGGTGTGTGTCTCTTTTTTTTAATATGTTGTGTGTCTTTTTTTTATATGTTGGTCGTATTTGTAGCATATGGTCACATATTTTATAATGGAAAAATCTAGATTCCATATTGAATCTCGGAGCCAACTCCTCACTTCCTGATCATGTTGCATGTTTCCTCTAAAGCTTGAAGTAAGTGGACACCCAGGTGTACCGTCTACAGGGCTGTCTGAGCCATGGCTAAGGAGGTGGCAGCATCCTGGCCGTTAGATTGTAAATAATTGCATGGAATGGACACTGGCTTGTCATTGTCTTTACCATGCTCGACAAGAGCTGAAATACATTGAAACTTTATCTTTTAGACTTGAATCAAACATTGAAACTTTATCTTTTAGACTTGAATCAAACATTGAAAACTTTATCTTTTAGACTTGAATCAAAGCAGTTTACAAACGGTGACCCACTTTTGCAGCGGCCGCTATCCTCAGAGCGACATGTCTTAACACTCAGTTTCCCAGTGCCCAATGCCATGTATGGGAATGGAATGTAGGATTGATTGCCCTAACAAGTTGAATAGGGTGCACCAATGCTGAGTAGAGTTGGGAAGAAGTTGGTGAGGGAGGGGTGCTGTGTGGGGTGAATAGTGAGGCGACTGCATTTGTCCATCAGATGTAGATCCCGATTTGGTCGTCACCTTTGGACATGACAGATAATTCAGATCTTGACACCATGCAAGTCATGGTAGGTCTGTTGATCCACTTACTCTAATGGAAGGAAATATTTAGCGATTTTGTCATCATCACCATCATCATCAGTGATCATTTTCAAGAAGATTGATTTTAACTCGAGTGTGACAGACTCTTTTTGGCAGGTCTCTTGATGTAAATGAATAACTGGTATGAGTTTTGACTTTACATTTTGATTTTTGCACTTTGTGGTATTTTTCTCTTTTTTTTTGGATAGTGTTTCAGCTCTGATATGGCTCATGTGGTCAGCAGGGCTTAAAAGCAACATGATTTGATTTGTCTTTCCTTGACCCAGGTGCTAGCGGTGGACCTGGACACGGATCGGCCCAACAACACATCACCTACTCTCTGCAAGGCTATGGCACGGAGCCCCCAAACCAGTACTTCCGCATCAACCCCATCACGGGCCAGCTGTATGTCATCAAGCCGCTGGACCGCGACGCCCCCCCACGGCCGCTCCAACTACCAGTTCACAGTGGTGGCCAAGGACGAGCCCACCCAGCCGTGGCAGTACGGCTACGCCACCGTGGAGGTGCTGCCCGCCGACAAGAACGACAACAAGCCCACCTTTGATGCCACCAAGCTCAAGGGTTCCGTGCCAGAGCACTCGCCGAGAGGTAAAGAAAGGGTGGAGGGGAGAATGGTGTGTGTGTGTGTGTCTGTGTGTGTGTGTGTGTGTGTGTGTGTGTGTGTGTATGTGTGCGTGTGTGTGTGTGTGTGTATGTATGTGTATGTATGTGTGTGTGTGTGTGTGTGGGTATGTGTTTGTATGTATGTGTATGTGTGTGTGTGTGTGTGTGTGTGTGGTATGTGTTTGTGTGTATGTATGTGTATGTGTGTGTGTGTGTGTGTGTATATGTGTGTGTGTGTGTGTGTGTGTGTGGGTATGTGTTTGTGTGTGTATGTATGTGTATGTGTGTGTAAATCAAAGGGGAGGAAAGGAGGGGAGGGAGGAGAAGATTGTTGTTGGGAGCGGTGGTAAAGAGAGTCCTGGAGCATTTCACCAATAGGTAAAAAAAAAAGGGGGGGGGGGGGGGTGAAAGGGGGAGGAGGGAAGGGAGGGGAGAGAGGATTGTTGTTGGGAGCACGGGAGGATGATGGGATATTGCTTGGTTCCCTTCACACAGATGTCTTTGTCCACCACAGGGACCTCAGTGATGTTCGTGCTGGCCACCGACCCAGACCGAGGTGAGAATGGGACTGTAGTCTATGACATCATCAAAAACTCAGTCACTGTGGGATCCAAGCAGGACTACTTTGTCATCGACCACCAGTCCGGCCTCATCCGCACCAACGTCCAGGAGAGTGACCTTGACCGCGAAACTATCCCATCTTTCACCTTGGAGGTGCGCGCCAGCGACAAGGGGAAGCCTCCACTGAACGACGGCCACCATCACCATCACCTGGACGACATCAATGACCAGAAGCCTGTCTTTGACCCCAAGATCTACAGCACAACCATGTCAGAGAGCCAGAGGTCAGGGGAGGTGACTCGTGTAGGGGCCACCGATGCTGACATGGGCAACAATGCCAAGCTGACCTACCGTCTAGACGATCGGGACAGCCGCTTCTTTCAGATCGTCACCATCGACAACATGGGCAGCATCCTGGTGTATGAGGTAAGTTGTGGGACTTTATCTCCTACACATGGAGATTTTTTTTGCCTAATGGGACGATATGGTGCAGATTGTAAGAGGCAAAGGGGTTTAAGGTGAAGGTCCTTTCAGGTCCTTCTGAATCCTTATAAATTGAACTTGCCGTAAAAGGTGTTTCAGGTTCTAGCTCTATGGTGTTTTTGACAGCTCGAAGGTCCTGTAGGGCCTCCCAAAGGGTTTTGTTTTGTGGTGTTTTGTTCTGCATCATAATTTTGAAAAATTTTTTTTACTATTTGAACAAATCTTAAATAATGTCAGCGAACCGCCCAGAGAAACGTGGACAAACGAGTCACAAGTTTCTCTGGGCAGTTCGCTGACATTTATTTAAGATTTGTTTAGATTTCCGCCTGCAGTCGTTTCACTTTGCAACTTACTATTTGAAGCGAAAAGTAAAAGAAAATGCAGTGTAGTTCACCTCGTCTTAATCGATTCCAAACCAGATAACACATGGTCACAAGAGAACAGGGAAACTTGCCCTTGCTTATCAAGACGGGTGCACTGTGTTCTGCTGTTGTCTTAGAATTCGCCATTTGAAATCAAAATATCAGGACTGAAAACGGCACAAAAGTGCTCACTGCAGAAGAGACCTGTGGCTTTGAGAAGATCACTGTAAGTCTGGTTCAGAAAGGGGTACAGGACAAATGCACTGCATAAGGGCATTTTCTGGACACTGATTCTAGGATCAATTGTAGAGTTCCACACAGCACAAGAACATAGAGACAGCTTGTCATCAAGAGTATGAACAGATGAGACACTTCATGTAGCCACTGATCAGAAGAGAAGAGTTCAAGATGATGAAACATAAATGTAGAAATGCTGAAGACGTGAAGCAGGGACTGTGAAGATAATTCCATAAATGAGGACAGTTTTTTTTTTTTTTTTTTTTTTTTTTAGAATTTACATGACTGAAAGTATGCTTAAAATGTAAACGGTTCCAAGTTGTAAAATTTTAGGAAGTTCTTACTTCAGATCTACTTAAGTTGTTTGATTGTGGTGTGTGACAAGCACCGGAAAGTTGTGTTGACATGATTGTGCAGTGTGCTGATGCAGGATGGGTGAGTGTGTGACGCAGGTAACCTGTGTCAGTATCTAAACATCATTTGTATCTTACGAGCACTCTTGAAGTGTTGTTCATGAACATGGTAAGTTCAAAGCAGATCTTTTGTAATTGACAATCTGTATGAGAAGACCATGGTATCTGAAATATAAAGACAAAAATATTAATTGGTTGAACGTAAGTAGCCACAGAAGTGACATTTTGTTGAAGTATGGTTGTCATGTAAGACACTGACATGTCTGTTTATGTGTGTATTACACCAGTATGTGGACTACGAGCAGGCCAACCAGCAGTTTTTCAACCTGACAGTGATTGCGGAAGATCCGAACCCCCGGCACACAGCGACGGCCTACGTGGCAATCAAGGTGCTGGACTTTAATGACAATGCTCCGAACATCAAACCCCAGGTCCTCAGCGAGGACATCTATGAGAAGAATGCAAGCGTGGGGCACCATGTCGCCACCTTCAACGCCACTGATATGGACTCCGGGGATAACGCCAAGTTTGAGTGAGTGAAGCATCAGGGAGAAGGTGGACATTTCTGTGGTTCTGTCTGTGTGGGTGCGAGAGTGAGCGGGTTAGTGGTGGTTGTTAGTGTGTGTCTTAGCATGCAGGAAACTGAATGCTGTTCTAGCGATGTCCAGCTAAATATTTTTTTTCTCATTAACTTGTTTTTAATTCTTCAAAGAAACAAGATTGTATGACATCACATTCATTTCAAAGTTTTATGTTTAGTGGGCATGAGAACATTAAATCACAAAGATGTCAACACACGCATATACGCATACCCACACAGTCCAGCTAAATATTGTCCCAGCACTCTCCAACCTCACTCCCAACCATCTTTTTCTCATTTTTTAATTTTTTTTTTTTTTGGTAAATGCATGCATTATTGTTTTATTTCATGTTCTTAGATTTTGGTGTCTCATTTTTAATGTACAGGGGTTGCAGCCTGACATTGTTTTCCCTGTCCCCAACAGCCCCACTCACTCACTCCCAAGCGCCTTTTTGGGGGGGGGGGGGGGGCTAATGTATCCAGTTTTATTTTATTTCATTTTCTTACTTTTTGGTGTCTCATATTCAGTGTACAGTGGCTGCCACCTGACATAATTTTCCCAGTCCCCCACAGCCCCACTACCAACCGCCTTTTGTTTGTAAATGCATTTATTTTTGTTTTCTTTTCTTTCTTAGATTTTGGCGGACACATTGTCAATGTACAGGGGCTGTGACTGCACAGGTCAGCGTGTGGCAGTGTGTCGGATAGGGAGTGACAGTGCCACTGCAGGAAGAGGGGGGGGGGGGGGGGGGGGGGGGGGGGGGAATGGAAGATGCAACCGCCAAACACCCCCTAAAGTGTCTGTTTTCAAGGTTTCTGGGCCACTAAAATGGGCTTTTTTATTTGTTTGTTCTCTGAGATTTTCTGATCCATCAGGGAGTAGTGTAGGTCTTCTCCAGTCCTGTGCCTGTGTTTGAACAATTTGCTGCTGCCTGTGCAGTGTGTCTGGTTTTCTTTCTTAGTATTAGCATTGAAAAAATTGCTGATGAAACGTTAACAAAAGAAAAATAATAATTGGGCTCTTTGTCTCTGGTGGGAAGAAAGACAGTTTTGGTGCTCATCTTTCGTGATGATGTGTCCACACAGGTTTTCCATTGATCGTCACACTGACCCCCGTCGTCACTTCAGCATTCATCCAGAGAACGGGCGAGTGACGCTGCGAAGACCTGTCGACCGTGAGACTCAAGAGCGGCACACCATCACCATCCGGGCCATCGATAAAGGTGAGACCAGGCTGCCCATAGACTTTCAAGCCTAGTTGATATCATGACACTTTTGTGTTGTTGTTGTGGTTGTTGCTGTCCCAACTTCTGTGCTACCACTACCACACTGACATCGCACCCACACCACTCGTCCTGACACCTCATCCACAGCCACAGCCTGGTCGGTCCTGCCGCAGCTGCGGCACGGCAGTCCACAAGGAGCAGTCAGTGTCAAGCCGTCCGGAGGCAGCCCACTGGTGGAGACACTTTACTGCTGCCGAGTCACTTAGATGGTGTTAGTGGTGCCTGTTAAGATCTAACGAACACAAAACATGTCCTACTAAGATCCCTACTGACGACAACGATTGCTTACTCGCAGAACCAACATGAGTGAGCTCTCCCTCTGGAGGGCACCACCATGTCTATCCAATGACAGCCCCAGTATGTTAAAACTTAATCCTTATCAAAGTGGGGAACACAATGGTTTATAACCTACCCAAGACATAGGGGAACACACTGGCATGTATTCTTCTATTTGGGATACGTGTAAATGTAGTGCATGGACATCATTATTTAATAAGAAGCGCAAGTTGCATACTTGTCACATACATTACGGTGAAGTCCTCTGTCTGAGTGGCCCTTGGTGCAGTGAACTGTTTGAGGCTCACCATGTACAGCATGATGGTAAGCGGAGCCCATCCCTCTCCATCCACTGCTTTACCCATCCCTGTCCTGAATGAGGTACCCTCCACTGCCTTACCCATCCCTGTCCTGAATGAAGTACCCTCCACTGCCTTACCCATCCCTGTCCTGAATGAAGTACCCTCCACTGCCTTACCCATCCCTGTCCTGAATGAAGTACCCTCCACTGCCTTACCCATCCCTGTCCTGAATGAAGTACCCTCCACTGCCTTGCCCATCCCTGTCCTGAATGAAGTACCCTCCACTGCCTTGCCCATCCCTGTCTGAATGAGGTACCCTCCACTGTCTTACCCATCCTTGTCCTGAATGAAGTACCCTCCACTGCCTTACCCATCCTTGTCCTGAATGAAGTACCCTCCACTGCCTTACCCATCCTTGTCCTGAATGAAGTACCCTCCACTGCCTTACCCATCCCTGTCCTGAATGAAGTACCCTCCACTGCCTTACCCATCCTTGTCCTGAATGAAGTACCCTCCACTGCCTTACCCATCCTTGTCCTGAATGAAGTACCCTCCACTGCCTTACCCATCCCTGTCCCTGAATGAAGTACCCTCCACTGCCTTACCCATCCCTGTCCTGAATGAAGTACCCATTTACTGCTGGGTGGACAGAGAGGGTTTTCAGATGGTAAATCGGAATCCACAGGTGGTTCAAACTCACAGCTGTCAGCCTGCAGGCAAATGCTCTAACCATTTGGCTACATGGATTGGGGTGCTTTATAGAATCCCCCCTCCCACACACACACCTCTCGCCCCTCCCCCCTCTCCTGTCCCAGTTCTTGTATTGTACCCTGGCAAAGGCATGCGTACCAACCAACAGTTTTGATAGCAGGAAAGACAACAACGTCCATGCATTACACAAAATGGTAATATTTTTTTAAAAATAGGTGATATTTTAGAGCTCTTGATTGATCCTTGACTAAAAGACATGCTGCGTGGATGCTAGTTTGGGTATGGTTGGTTCAGGCAGAGAAAAATTACAGTAAAACAGAGTGATCTCCCCTGTTGTCCAAAACTGTTAGTGGTTGAACTTGTTCAGCCCTGTACCCAGACGTTGTTCAGGATGCCTCTGAATGTGGTTCTCACCCCTTTCTGGAATGTCATCGGGGCAAAATTGCAATTACTCACACTGATTTATTGGCTTATAGATATGCATAAACTGCAATAAAAGGGGGGTTAATTTACACAAAATTTACTTCCTCTTTGGCACTCTAAATTTTGTAACATAATTGGAGTACCCCTTTTTTAGTGGTTGCATTCAGAAACAAACTTATGCCAAGAGTAAAATATTTGAAAGTGTCAAAGCATCGAAGGTAGGAGGGTTCATCGTATTAAAAGAAATCTAAAATATGTTGGTATACAAATCATTTTGCAATAGTTGTATGAAATTGTTAGTTTATTGGTGAAATGATTTTTGACCTACTGGAGTTTAGATGAAGGTCCCCCTGCTGTTGACATAGGTCTGCCTGCACAGGGCAGGCCGGAGATGAAGGTCCCCTTCTGCTGACATAGGTCAGCCTGAACAGGGCAGGCCGGAGATGAAGGTCCCCTTTCTGCTGACATAGGTCAGCCTGAACAGGGCAGGCAGGAGAGGCTGAAAGGGTTCAAAGGGTTGCAGATCAGAAATTACAGAGACCTTTATTTTTGTCCATATTTTGGTGGCCTTGAAAGATTGTTTTTTTTTTTTTTGTTTTGTTTTTTTTTTCAAATAAGTTATTATAGTACAACATAATGGAAAATACAGGAACAAAAAAAAAGCAAGAAACGAAAAACAAAAAAAATGGTAGAGAAAAAAACCCAGACATATCAAACATGGCGATAATACCATTTTACATTTTGACGACAAAAGTTTAGAATGTCTTCAGCTGATAAAGAGAGAGTGAAACGGAGAAAGAGAGAGAGAGAGAGAGAGAGAGCAAGCTGGGTGTGTTATGAAAGTTTACATGTTTTGGTTTGAGGCTCACCATGTACAGCATGATGGTAAGTGGAGCCCATCCCTCTCCATCCACTGCCTTACCCATCCCTGTCCTGAATGAAGTACCCTCCACTGCCTTACCCATCCCTGTCCTGAATGAAGTACCCATTTACTGCTGGGTGGACAGAGAGGGTTTTCAGATGGTAAAATCGGAATCCACAGGTGGTTCAAACTCACAGCTGTCAGCCTGCAGGCAAATGCTCTAACCATTTGGCTACATGGATTGGGTGCTTTTTATAGAATCCCCCCCTCCCACACACACACCTCTCGCCCCTCCCCCCTCTCCTGTCCCAGTTCTTGTATTGGTACCTGGCAAAGGCATGCGTACCAACAGTTTTTGATAGCAGGAAAGACAACAACGTCCATGCATTACACAAAATTGGTAATATTTTTTTAAAAATAGGTGATATTTCAGAGCTCTTGATTGATCCTTGACTAAAAGACATGCTGCGTGGATGCTAGTTTGGGTATGGTTGGTTCAGGCAGAGAAAAATTACAGTAAAACAGAGTGATCTCCCCTGTTGTCCAAAACTGTTAGTGGTTGAACTTGTTCAGCCCTGTACCCAGACGTTGTTCAGGATGCCTCTGAATGTGGTTCTCACCCCTTTCTGGAATGTCATCGGGGCAAAATTGCAATTACTCACACTGATTATGGGCTTATAGATATGCATTAAACTGCAATAAAAGGGGGGTTAATTTACACAAAATTTACTTCCTCTTTGGCACTCTAAATTTTGTAACATAATTGGAGTACCCCTTTTTTAGTGGTTGCATTCAGAAACAAACTTATGCAAGAGTAAAAATATTTGAAGTGTCAAAGCATCGAAGGTAGGAGGGTTCATCGTATTAAAAGAAATCTAAATATGTTGGTATACAAATCATTTTGCAATGTTGTATGAAATTGTTAGTTTATTGGTGAAATGATTTTTGACCTACTGGAGTTTAGATGAAGGTCCCCCTGCTGCTGACATAGGTCTGCCTGCACAGGGCAGGCCGGAGATGAAGGTCCCCTTTCTGCTGACATAGGTCAGCCTGAGCAGGGCAGGCCGGAGATGAAGGTCCCTTTCTGCTGACATAGGTCAGCCTGAACAGGGCAGGCAGGAGAGGCTGAAAGGGTTCAAAGGGTTGCAGATCAGAAATTACAGAGACCTTTATTTTTGTCCATATTTTGGTGGCCTTGAAAGATTGTTTTTTTTTTGTTTTGTTTTGTTTTTTTATTCAAATAAGTTATTATAGTACAACATAATGGAAAATACAGGAACAAAAAAAAAAAGCAAGAAACGAAAAACAAAACAAATGGTAGAGAAAAAACCCAGACATATCAAACATGGCGATAATACCATTTTACATTTTGACGACAAAAGTTTAGAATGTCTTCAGCTGATAAAGAGAGAGTGAAACGGAGAAAGAGAGAGAGAGAGAGCAAGCTGGGTGTGTTATGAAAGTTTACATGTTTTGGTTTTATGAGGTCCCGTACAGTGTCCGGCGGGGTTTTAGGCGATGTAGTAGTTCTAGGGAGCTATAATCGTATCGATACTAATGCCATGTACAACGTCATCATGAAAGATTGGGTTTTGCTGGAACGTGTTCTTTGTCTGCACTGGATGGACCTCCTGAAGACTTCTGTCTTTTTGAACAGTGCTCCTTCAAGTCTGTTTGGACAATGCTCCTTCAAGTCTGTTTGGACAGTGCTCCTTCAAGTCTGTTTGGACAGTGCTCCTTCAAGTCTCTTTGGACATGGTGACACAGGCCTTGTCCTGTATGTTGTTCTTTCTGCCATCTGCTTTCCAGGAGACCCTCCCAAGACTGGCTACGGAACGCTGACGGTCAACGTCAAGGACATCAACGACAACTTCCCACAGTTCTTGGAGAATTACCAGCCCCAGGTGGTGGAGAGGGAGGAGCAGTTCCCGGCCGTCGTGGTGGAGATCCATGGCAAGGACCCTGATGCGTACCCCTACGGGGCCCCCTTCGGGTTTGCCTCACCCCTGTGTGAGGACGGTACTGACCGCTGCCCGTGTGAGGCCCGACCAACGTGCGAGTACTTCGATTTGGTCTTTGATCCAAGTGAGTGCGCACGTGCATGCGCACGTACGTGTGTGTACGTGTATATGTGTGTGTGTGTGTGTGTGTGTGTGTGAAAACACTTTCGCATACTGGGCATGATATATAGTTTATCATTGGTTCTATGATTGTGATGCAATGTTCATCTTAGGTATATGTGTTTTGCATCCATTGCTGTGAGTGGGGGGGGGGGGGGGGGGGGGGGGGGGGGGGGGGGGGGGGGGTGACAGAAAATTCTTTCTTTTTATTCTGTTCTCTTCCTAAATGCATCAATTGGTAACATACTTGCGATGTTTTCCAACCTGGACAACAGCTGGCGATGGCGGCAATGGGGTAGCCACCATTTCCACGCGGCAGTCGTTCAACCGGGAGAAGCAGAAGTACTACTACATCCCCATTGTGATGTGGGACATGAGGGGCAAGGGCAGTCCACTGGCCATGACAGGCACCAACACCCTCACCGTCACCATCGCCGACGTCAACGACAACACGCCGGCAAAAGGCCACCAAGAAATCTTTGTCTACAACTACAAAGGTGAGTGGCTCTGAGTGTAACGAGACACAAGCCTTCACATGCATAGGGTGTTTTAAGTTTAAGTGTGCTTGCATGAGGACAACCACCACTCACACAGATAAACCCGTAAATAGATGACTAAACCCATATGCAAGGAAACGTGGGTACCCAACACACACACAAATAAACTGGTAGATGGAGAACTAAACGGGGATATAAGCATATAGATCAAGAACGATTGTTTTCAAGAATGTGATGGAAAGTAAAGATGATCATTGGTTTTAACTTTTCAATTATGCTCTGGTAATTTGTTCTTTGCAGTCAATAAATACTGGTTTCTATTGTTGCAGACATGTCCGGAAAAGGTAACTGTTATGATTTGTACATGTGCATATTAACTTCAAGTTATGATTTGTACATGTGCATATTAACTTCAAGTTATGATTTGTACATGTGCATATTAACTTCAAGTTATGATTTGTACATGTGCATATTAACTTCAAGTTATGATTTGTACATGGGACATATTAACTTCAAGTTATGATTTGTACATGGCCATATTAACTTCAAGTTATGATTTGTACATGGACATATTTACTTCAGCTTTCCTCACGCTCTCCTCTGGCAGTGGTAGTGGGATCTTGGGAAACTAACGGTGGAGGAGAATCATCAGTTTGAATCCGTTTCCTGTTTTGTCAAATATTTTTTCATTATGACAAAAGTGTCTTTGTCATCATGTGTCTGCTACAATGTATTCATATCATATTATGTAAGGATGCTGCTGATCTAAATTGTAACGCTTCAGCTTGGCTGTCAAACACTTTGTATTGATGCGTGAGAGAGAGAATGTTTGACTGTATGTGTGTTTGTGGTGGAGGGTAGGAGATACCTCTGTGTGTGTTTTGTGTGTGTGTGTGTGTGTGTGTGTGTGTGTGTGTGTAAATGAGAAAGTGTTTGTTTGCCTTTCTCAAGATTCTTTCCTAGCACATGTAGACTAACCTTGGTCACCCTAACATTGTTCATGGTTTTCAAATCGAAATGCCTTTTCTTGTTCAGTGCTTAACTTTATTGGTTTGATATTTCGTAATGGATGTTTTTTTTGTGTGTTTTTTTTTAACCTAATCATGTTTAGCACTTCTAGTATCATGAACCTGGGTCTGTCTGTATTCATGATTAATGTTCTGAGTGAGGCATAACAACTGATAGAAGTCTGGGGTGTCTGTATTCATGATCAGTGTCCTGAGTGAGATATATTAATAACAACTGATAGAAGTCTGAAGAAAAAAAAAAGTTAACCTTTTCATCATCAGTGTTACAGAAAAAAGTTAACCTGTTCCTCACCAGTGTAATGGGGAAAAGTTAACCCTTTTTGTCAGTGTTATGGGAGAAAGTTAACCTTTTTGTCAGGTGTTATGGGAAAAGTTACCTTTTTTGTCAGTGTTATGGGAAAAAGTTAACCTTTTTGTCAGTGTTATGGGAGAAAGTTAACCTTTTTGTCAGTGTTATGGGGAAAAAGTTTACCTTTTTGTCAGTGTTATGGGAGAAAAAGTTAACCTTTTTGTCAGTGTTATGGGGAAAAGTTAACCTTTTTGTCAGTGTTATGGGAAAAAGTTAACCTTGTCCTCACCAGTGTGATGGAGAAAAGTTATTCTTTTCCTCAGCAATGTGACAGAGAGAAGTTTAACCTTTTCCTCACCATTGTGACAGCAACAATCCAGCCAGGTTCCACATTGATGCTGCTGTAACAGACCTGTGTACCTTGAACTTTGGACTTGGGAAATCATGCTTGTGAAGGCCTCTTTTCATCGTTCCACCTCTTTAGTCAACATTCACCGTTAGAAATTGCCAAAATTGCACTCTTAAAGTGTCATTTGGTGGCCACAATGAGCTATTGTGAATGTAGGTGGCATGTTTACTATGACAAACACCCACTGTTGTTGAATGTGCTTCCTGTACTAGTGTATTATTCTAATTTTGGCGGGCACTCATGTTGCTGGTCGATGTAGAGTGAAGGGAGATAATCCATGCACAGTTTTGGCATCCGCACCGACATTTCCGTCCAGGATGGCATCAGGAAGGTCGTCACATGAAGAATCTGGCAGAAGAAGGGAAGAGCAAAAAAGATCCATGTTCTGCGGAAGTATTGCTCTGTCTGCCATAAAAGTGCAGCTGCCTTGTTCAGCCAAAACAGAGGCGCCAGCCACATTTTCTGGACAGTTTGCAGAAAATGAATTTAACTGTGAACTTTGAAATGGAAAATGTTAATGATAGCATCTGTCAGTGTAAAAATGAAAAGGGACATGGAAGTTTCATGGGGCATCCACAGAAATAATACTTTGCACCCTTAGATTGTAAATTTCACCTGGCTATACATTACACGCAGCTGTCTCCGGGTGTAAATACAAGATAGGTCTGCTGTAGGTATTGTAGCTCATTGTTGTGGGAGTAGTAAGAGAAAACACATCATGAGTTTTCAGCAATATGTTCAAAATCCTTTTGTTTTTATTTACTCAAGAAAATGATGGAGTGATGTCAGAAGAGTGAAACTGGAAAAACAAGGAAAATGAGTGTGTTGATTTTCTTTTTGTGTGTGTGTGTGTGTGTGTGTGTGTATGTGTGTGTCCTTTTTTAAGGAATGTGTTCTAAAGTCATTTTCCAGTACATTAGCAAGAACAGGAGACATTCAGTACAGCAAAAGAAATAAAACAATCATGTGCGTGCGCATACACACACACATATGCATACACATGGGCACGCATGAACGCACGCACACATACACACACACACACATATGCACACACACATGCACACACATACATACACACACACACACACACACACACACACACACACACACACACACACACACACAGTTAAATATTCTGTCTCTCTCCCCCCTCCCCCCTCCTTCTCTCTCTCCAGCCTAACTATGTTTCATTCTTTTTTAAACAAAAACGAAAATCTAAACTTCTGCAGGAACGTTTGGTCCGTTGGAGATTGGACGAGTGTACGTGAAGGATGAAGATGACTGGGATCTGGAGGACAAAACCTTGTCTTTGCCGAACCCGCCTGGCTCAAGGACTATTTCTCGTGAGTTGGAATTTTAATTTGTTCAAGGACGATTTTTTTTAACGTGAGTTTTGCTTGATGGGATTACTCAAGGATTTTTTTTATTTACCTGAGTTTTTTTTGGTAGGGATTTTTCAAGGACTTTTTTTTTTTTTTACGTGAGTTTCGGTTGGTGGGGATTGTTCAAGGACTATTTTTTACGCAAGTTTTTGTTGGTGGGGATTGTTCAAGGACTTTTTTTTTTTTTTTTAATGTGAGTTTTGGTTGGTGGGGATTGTTCAAGGACTGTTTTACCCGAGTTTTGGTTGGTGTTGAAGGACTATTTTTCATCCAATGGGATTGTGGGTATATTGTTGAAGAACTATTCTCCATGAGGTTTTGTTTGTGGTGATTGCTGAAGGATTATTTTTAGTGAGATTTTGTTTATGGTAATTGTTTGACCTTTTTTAACTTGATGTTTGTGGTGATTGTTTGACTATATATTCAGTGAGTGTTATGGTTTCTTGTGATTGTTGAAGGACAATGTTTCATGGGGTTTTATTTAACGTGTTTGTTTAAAGATTAATTTTGTCTGAGTTTTGTTTGTTGGGATTGTCAAAGGACAATTTTGAGTGAGTTATGCTGAGATATATCAAAAGATATAAAAAGAAAAGAAAAACTGTTGTGGGCTCTGAGAATTGCTTTGGCTTGTGCAGAGGGACATAATGACACAAAACCTCTGTGATAGAAACAGATTTGTTGTGGACTGACCTGAATTTGCTCAGCCTATTTGACATTAAGCATTCAGCAGACTTTCGTTCCAGGAAACTTCTCTCTACCCAGAGCAAAGGAGAGACGAAGCTGTCGGGGAGCAAGTCACGGTACTGCGGTCACTGCAAGATCAAGCATGAATCTCCTCAACGTTATAACCACTGTTGTTCTGATATTGTCAGATCTTGATTAACCCCCTCCCCCCCAACCTTCTCTTCTTCCCCTGCTTTTACACATTTTTGAAAAAACATGCTTTTTTTTTTTTTTTAGTTGGACAGTACACCAACAGCAGTTTGAGGGTGAACAGATCTGGTAACGGGAAAAAACCTGATAGTGTCTGTGAAAGCATTCAGTTATGGTCTCTGTCATCCAGGGTGAACGAGTCTAACGGAATGGTGACTATGAAAAAGGGCGTGCCGGGAAACATGCCGGACCGACCTAAGTACGAGTTCAAGGTGGATGTGTACGACGTCCACTGGGACATTAGTGTGAGGTCCTCGGTGGCTGTCACTGTGCAGACTCTGTCGGAGGAGGCCGTTGCCAACTCGGGAGCCATTCGTATCGCAGGTCTGTGTGTGTGGATGGATGGGGAGGGGGGGTGTGCAGTTTGAAAGGACATGCATGCATGGATCTATCTTGAGTGTGTGTTTGTGTGCATGGAGGAAGAGAGAGAGAGAAGAATGGGGTTATACAAGAATGTGGGATGGGTCGAAGGGGAGAGGTATGTACATGTATGTGTGGATGGTCTGTACAAATCAGGAAGAAAAGGGAAACCTGGAATTTCAGCCCAAGGTGATATCCAGTCATGGAAGTGGAGGTTAGGGCTTGAAGGCGGGGAAACTGGTCATGCTGCTGCAAGTGAACAATCAAATGCAGTTTTTTAAAAATTATTTAAAAAAAAAAAAAAAAAAAAAGCGCACTTGCATGCTTACACAGCAGGTCCTCAAAATCATATTCAGGACAGGAGAAGGCCCCATTTGATTTGAAAACCTGGTCCATATTTGAAAGTACAGAATTACAGTTTGAAGAAACGCTTCTTACTGCACCGTCATATTTGAAAGTACAGAATTACAGTTTGAAGAAACGCTTCTTACTGCACCGTCATATATTGAAAGTACAGAATTACAGTTTGAAGAAACGCTTCTTGCTGCACCGTCAAAGTACCATTTATCACTTTTTGGGACAGCATGTTTTGGCATGGTATACTTCGCTGTGTTTAATTTATGCAAGCTAGGCCCAGTTTAGTCAGATTTCTGTGGCCAATGTGGTAAGAAAACACCCAGCAGATTGACGGCAAGTATTTTCTCCCTTTCCATGCTAAATACTGACTTGGATTCTCCTGTCAGTGTGTTGCCTTCGCCCACAAGACAGACAGTTGTTTGAGCTGTTTGCTCCCTTGCTTGGAGGATAATGATGCTATGGAGGTTCGTTCGAGTCTGAGACTGTAGAACAGGCTGTACTCTGTGTTTACATTCATAATCTATTCTTGTGTCAGCCAGGGCTGGGAGATACAGACACCTGCAGTGTTGGTCAAACAATTTGAGTATTGATCATTAAGTGGATGAAACTCATCTGTATGGTTCCAGTCTTCCCAACTGAAGTGATAGCAAATTCAGCTCCGGT